>RJWJ010022700.1:0-26589 GCA_004363605.1 Indri indri | reverse complement strand
GCAAACTATGCCTCTGACAAAGGACTACTATCCAGAATCTACAAGGAACTCAAAACAACTGAGCAAGAAGAAAACAAGTAGCCCCGTTAAAAAGTGGGCAAATGACATGAACACATTTTTTTTCAAAAGAACATAGACAAATGACCAAAAAACGTGAAAGAAAGTTCCACATCACTAATCATCAGGGAAATGCAAATTAAAATCACAATGAAATACCATCTTATCCCAATCAGAATGGCCATTATTAAAAAGTCAAAAAACGATAGATGCTGGCACAAATGCAGTAAAAAGGAAATGCTTATAAGCCGTTGGTGAGAATGTAAATTAGCATAACCTCTGTGGAGATCAGCATGGAGATTTCTCAAAGAACTGAAAGTAGACCTACCATTTGATCCAGCAATCCCCCTAGTGTATATCCACCCAAAGAAAAAGAAGTCATGTCAAAAAGACACCTGCACTCAAATGATTATTGCAGCACAACTCACAATTGCAATGATGGGGAATCAACATAAGTGCCCATCAACCGAGGAATATACACACACACACCATGGGATGCTACTCAGCCATAAGAAGAATGAAATAATGTTTTTACAAAAACTTGGATGGAACGGGAGGCCATTATCCTAAGTGAAGTCACTTAGGAACAAAAAACCAACACCACATGTTCTCACTTATAAATGGGAGCTAAGCTGTGAGTTTGCTTGGTCACACAGAGTGACGTAAGGGACTTTGGAGACTCAGAAAGGGGGAGGTTGGGATGGGGTGAGGGATAAAAAATTACCTGTTGGGTACAGTATACGCTATTCGGGTGATGGGTACACACAAAGTCCAGACTTCGCAACTATACAACACATCCATATAACAAAACTTCACTTGTACCCCCTGAATCTATTGAAATTAAAGAAAAATTTAAAAAGGAATTTATTGTAAGGAAATCAAAGGATTAGAATGCAGCAGGCATAAGGAACAACATAAACCAGGAAGGTGACCGCTATCAGACCTCTGCCTCTAACTCTTGTCTCTGCTCCTACCTTGCACCTGTTCCCCTTTGCCCCACCCTGCTGTCTTTGAAGAGGGGTGCTCTTCCTTTTTGGTACACACAGGGAGAAATATGGCTACACACAACCCTGATCTTACATTCTCCACCACCACAGAAACTGGTTATTTTTGTCCGTCCTAGGGAAAGGTTTTGATTAGCCTAGTCTGGACCAATCATATGTGACCAGTGGAATAGGATCAAACTGTTCAAGACGGATGTGTCTTAACCACGTAGATAGGAGAGGCATGTCAGTTTCTGGAAGATGAGGGCTGGGGTTGCACAGACCTAACCATGTGTCTAGTACATACTGAGGCCTAGACATCGTAATGGTGTACCGTGCCATGGCAATGTTGAGGGCATGATAAAAAGAGGCCATACATAGAAGACGTTTGGGGAAATAATTTGTTGGACATGGAGAATGATTACATAAATGGTGAAAAAAGGTATCAAAAAACTCCAAGTACCATAAATCAAAGCAAGAAAAGGGGAGAGTTGGAAATATGGGGGGTGACAATGAATGCAATAGAACCCATCGACTATGCAGATGGTTTTGAACCAGCTTGGAAAGTCCAAGTCCAAAAGAATTTTTGTGGCAGATCATAATATAGGTCAAGAAGGATTTAAATTTAGTTTTTATGTTCTCGATTAATAACTCAGTAGATTGCTTTAAATGTGGGGAACTTAATTTCATGAGAGCCGGATCTGAACTGGCTTCTTTCTTTTGGCAGAAGCACCATCAAGAATCTCGGAAACTTTAAAAAGACAACTGAGAGTAGCAATTTTCTTTTCAAGAGCATTAGTTCTATTTCTGACATGCAATTTTCCTTATATCCAATGCAGCAAATGGTGACCTGACTTATAAAGATATTTAACACTTGGAGCAGAGACTAATTGGGTTTAAAAAACACTGAAAACTTAATGAAATCAGAATTCCAGTTTAAATATTCTGCCCTTTTCTTTGTGTAAATAGAGAGAGTGGATTATCCTCAGCTGCATTATCTGAGAGGGCTCATTACCTTGCCCTGACTCTGCAAGGAAGAGTAATTTGTAGGAAAGGCATGAGCCGTAAGCAACACACATTACTCTACTCGAATCCCAGAGCTTAGTCTACACTGGGGCCCAGAAATGGACTTTTTATTCCGCATGGCCATGGTCTCAGCTAACACTCAGGATTTCTATTACTAAAAGAAAAAAGAGAAGAGATGTTGAATACAAGCCATTTCTCTGCCATAACATTCTTGCCATTCATGGATACATACCTTAGTCCACAGATTCAGTCAAATATCACATTCTACTAATTTTATTTAAATTAGATGTCAAGCCTCCATCTGGTAGTGCTGGTGAAAAATTCAACCTCGCTCATTCTCAGCACCCACTTCTCTGACTGTGATTGTGCCAAGTATTTAGGGTCTTAAGCGGTACCAAGGTTTGGGGAGGTCCCTCAAGTCATCGGTCATGAGGCTACACTGATTTCTGCAGAGACTGTTGCTCCAGTGGGTCCCTCAGCTGGATGCCCCGCTGCTCCCTGGCTCCCTGGCACACAGTGTCTGCAACAAACTGGAGCCCCCAGCCCAGGATCCTGCGTCTCAGATGCAACATATGTCTGTTTGTCTGTACTGCTCTCAGCCATCAGCCTCACTCTGGTTCTCACACTGGGGGAGAAATTTCTTTTTAGCCTGGGAAATCAATTTCTCTCTCTCTTTCTCTCTCTGTCTCTTTCTCTCTCTCTTTCTCATTTTCTAAGAGGCACCCTCTCAAACCCTATCCTCTCAGCAGATTTAGGATTTTAAAAACAAAAGCCATGAAGCCATGCTCCAAACTTTCCTCAAGACAAGGCAGATGTAAACCTTTTACCCACATGAATAGGAGAAGGGAAAAGGGAAAATAATGGATGGAAAATGTACATGAATAGCTAAAAGAAAAATGTCACCGGTGTAGGGTCATTTCCTAAGATCAACTCAGATCATGTTCTTTCCCCCATCTCCCCGACACCTTGGCGTCCTGGGGCACAGCCTGACCCTCTCCGCCCGATGTCAGCAGGGAGGACGTGCCTTCTGCAAATTGGATTTGACAAATGCATTTACAGCCTCATCTCGTGCCAAGGTTGAAACGTCTCTATTTTGCTTTGACACGTTTTCGTGCTATTTATACTTTCAGTTTCTTCCATTTGATACCTCCTATACAGCCTTTTTTCCAACTTTTCACCCTGAAAATTCCCGTTCATACTTCCAGACTAGCGACAATGCTGTTTCCCATGGGATGCTTTCCCAAGCATTCCCGGGTGTCTTGGAATACTCAAGTACAGTGCACTCGCGCACCATGGAAGGCTCTCGGTAACTGAGACCCACTTCTAGGTCCCCATCGTCCTTTGGTCTAAACGTCACTTAGAATACACGTTGTTCGATGTCTGTTCCATGCATGGCACTGTGACTCCTCCGAGGCCAAGACGATATCTTATTCACGGATGCAATCTTGCCTAACTGTATACTTGGCACATGAAAGGCGCTTAGAGATGTTGTCATCGTTTCCTAGAGCTGCTATAACAAATTACCACAAACTGGTAACAACAGAAATATTTTCTCGCATAATCCGGGAGTCCAGAAGTCCAAAACCAAGGCACTTCCTCTGCGGTGCGTCTCCCACTGTCTCTCTAGGGGAGACCCCCGCTTGCCCCTGGGCCGTGGCCACGTCTTCACATGGCCTTCTCTTCTCTCTCCTCCTCTCTTCTGTCCTTGTCAGGACACTTGTCATTGGATTTAGAGCCCACCCACGTAATCCAGGATGATCTCGTCTCAAGAGTCTTAATTATATCTACAAAGACTCTTTTTCCAAATAAAGCCACATGCATAGGTTCCAGTAGACATATCTTTTGGGGGCCCACTAAAAATGCTTCTTAAATGAATAATTAATGAATGTAAAAGAAAAAAATGAGCTCTATGCATACATGTGTTTGTATGCACAAAGAATGAAGTCAAGAAATATTGCTTGTTTTTACAGCTCTGTTACCTTCTATTTGTAAATTCACTTCGCAGATAATACATCATGCTTGCTGCTCTCTGCATAAGGACAGAGTTCTGCTCTGTTAAATAATTCTGTGCTGCAAAAATCAAAGTTGTGAAATCAAAAGACACAATTAGGAAATCTATACAATCATTCTAACGACAAGTGCTTTCTTTTCTGACATGACTATTATTTTTTTCAAAAAAGTGTGTTTTAAAAATGTATTTCCTATGTGGCCTCCTTTCTCTCTCCTAGAGTAAGGCATAGATCGAGAGGTTACCATAGGCATAGAACAAGGATTTTCAAATAGGCGTTTCTACTTATAGCTGCCTCACTCTCAGTCTCTCAAAACAGAGTCCATTGTAAGACACAGAGCTGTTAAGACTGACCACCGTTCCTTCTTGGGCAGATTATATTTGTATACTTTCCCAAGCAGAACAGGTTGGGAGGTTACAGACATAGAAAAATATAATGACAAGATCCAGATTTATTTTCTCTTTGGTTTTAATATAGTCATTTTCTCTTGCCATTTTCAATACTACTGAAAGATTTAATTTGAGTAATGCCACAGGAATGTGGTTTGCAGAAGGAAAAATATTCAAATATCCACCTCCCTGTTCCTCACTTTAAAAAGAGAATAATTTGCTATAATATATATTGAAAGCCTTTTGAGATGTTTTCTTCTTTTTTTGGGGGGGCATTTGTGTCCTTTCTTATGTCCTTCAGTCCGCGGGTTCCCCACCCCATACCTGAAAAGTGTTCAAAGTGGGGGCCATAGCAAACAGTAACAATGGGTCACCATTTATAGAGCTGTTTCTATGCACTGAGAACTTTCCATATATTATCTTACTTAACCCCCCACAACAACTCAATTGGGTGGGAATTATAACTCCCATTTTATTGATGAGAAAATGGAAGATTGGAGAATCCCATGCCCAGCAAAAATAATAGTGAAATCGATTGCAAATCCAGCCCCTTTAAACACAAAAACTCTTTCTTTTGCCCTTGCATATATTACTTCTCTACAAAGAGCCTGAATCCTGGAAACAGAGCTTACATTCTGGGTTTCCAGCTAAGCAGGTCTTATCTTGTGGCCTATAGGTTGCCTACTTAGCCATTCATTGGGTAATTCTGAAACCTGCCTCTGGCAGCCAGACTCCTGGTTCTGGTTGCTCTTAGCCACGCTGGTCCTAGTTTGCATAATCATCCTTAGTGGTCCAAACCAAGTATTTTCGTTGTTGTTGTTGTTGTTTGTTTCGTTTTCTTTATGAGATAGGGTCCCACTCTTTTGCCCAGGCTGGGGTTCAGGGCATGACCTCAGCTTACTGCACCCTCCTGGGCCTCAAGGGATCCTCCTGCCTCAGCCTCCCGAATAACAGGACTCCAAGTACATACCACCATGCCCAGCTAATTTTTTAATTTTTTGTAGAAATGAGATCCTGCCATGTCACCTAGGATAGTCTCAAACTCCTGGCCTCAAGCGATCCTCCTGCCTCGACCACCCCAAAGTGCTGGGATTACAGTCGTGAGCCACCTCGCCTGGCCCAAACCAAGTTTAAATCCTCCCTTTAGCCTTCTTAGACTGTGATAACTCACTTTCAAGCTATTACAAGTGATTTTAGTAGGGCAAATAAGAAATATACACAAATATTTATAGTACTGCATTGAATTAATAAAAGCACCAAGGGAAATAAACAGAGCTACAAGAATTCAGACAGAAGGAAGACTTACTTCTACCTAGAAGGGATTGAGGAAGGGATAGTGATTCCATTTAACTGAGGTAGAAGATTTTGCTAGGGGATGTTGACAGAGAGAACGCCTTAACTAGCAAAGACTGCCTGAACAAGGCGTGGAGCTTGGTGAGGGCCTGGCAAGGAATAATAAGTCTCTGTGGTTTGGCTGGACTTTAGAGTAGATGGGGGAGAACTGCAGGGGTCGTGGAGGTGGTGGAGGTCCTTCATTACCATGTCATGGTACCATTGGATAAAGAGGGAGTCATTAGAAGTTTTTGAAATTGTATAATCAGAACTGTGTTTTTCGTGCCTCCCCCTAACTAACAGCAAGTCTACTGAAGTTTAAAATCAGGTTTTCATATTTCTTTCACATTTCCTTAGAACTCAACGCAAACATGGGCCCAAAAGAATATTTAATAGCCAAATGACAGATAAGAAGCAAATTATGTATGATATTTCTGTTATATATTTTGCTATTTATCAACTTTCATGTTTATTGGAATTAGAATTTTTTAAAAATTATAAAGTATAGAGTCTCATTAGATGGCATGCTATTTAAGGAAAATAGCCTTTTGCCTGTAAATCAGTCTATGGACCTAAAGATGTTACGGGTGTTAATTTCATCTTTACAAATATTTGTTATAAGATGGGAAGCACTAGATAAAATACATATTAAAACATGACTGCAATATTCATCATATTAACCTCATTTTTTTCTAGTATGGATTTTAAATTCGTTTGCAGAAAATTTTTTCTCCAATCTTACCGAGTACCGGGAAAATCTTTTCTTAAAAAGCTTTCTTCTTTTCTTTTAAAAGTATGATCACATCATTTTACCTTCTTACTTTTAATGTTATAAAAAAGTTATCAGTTGGAGAGGATGTTTTCACAAAGCCAAATCAACAGAACTGGTGGTTTGGACAGGGCCAGAAAGTCCAGGAAACCCCATGACTCTGGACTCCTGGCACTGGAAGCATCCGGGCAATTCAAAGGCCATGAAAACAAACAAATAAAAAAGGCTTCTATATCCTCTGAGGATTCCCTCATTGGAACTATGTACATCTTTCCAAGGCCAAGAACTTACAGCTGAAAGACAGAAAAGATTTGGTTATTAGTTCCCACAAACTAGTTTCTTTTTAGTAGGCACTTTTGTTTGGGTGGGAAAGAGCTTTCATTGCAGATTTTGTTGAGAAGTAAATGGACAGAGGTCATTTATCTGGTCATGATCCTGTGTGTTCCAAGTCTGGAGCTGAAGTCAGCAAAGAGGTCTCAGCCTCCGATCTCTCTGACTGATAGGTAGAATTGTGGGGAAATGCTCACCCCGTTGTAGAAGCAGGTGGCATATTCATAGTTTACCCTGCTTAAAGTAAAAATGTACCTTCTTGGACTAAATTCCTTATTACTGGTCAGTTGTAAAATAGGCCTTAAGTAAGATGAATTTCTGCCCAGATAATACTTTAGGAGTAACAAGTAATTATCGAGATGTTCGGAACATTTATTTATAACTATGGAACTTTTCTTCATAAAAACTCAGAGTTCTCCCAGGAGAGGTTGCTGGGGTGTTCAGCTCTATCTCATTGGCCAGCCAGATTTAGCAGGTTATGCTGTTTGCAAGTATATTCTTTTTTAGGGTGGAACTATGAGTTTATTTTTCAAATTTCGTCAGTCTTTCTGGCTTCTTTTCATGTGTCGAACTCTCCTTGTTGCTTGTACAGGAGAGCACTGTGTGTACAGAGAGTTTTCTATACTTGAGAGATTGTTTGGGCTGCTCTTTTGGAAAAATAATTACGCAGAGTGTCCAACACAGATATTAACATTGGCGACATCTAGTTGTGCAGCAAAGCAGAGTCGGGAGAGATTTGTCTGAGCTGTACTCACTGCATAAGAGACCATTTAGGTTATTTTCTAAGCTCAGGAAGGACTATAGTTGCAAAGTGAGTCAACATCCTGCACCATCCCACAACGTATCTGGCCTAGACATTATATTTTCTTTCTTGCATGTGGTGCTGTCTATAGTGTCTCCCTTCTTTCTAAATCTGCTTTTCCCAGACGGAGTTGGTCTAGAAGTTGTTTGTACTGAGTGGTTTTGAGGAGGGGTGGTTAAGAATAGCAAGTCCAATTACATTATTATTATTTTCAGCCTTCTCTTCAAAAAAAAAAAAAAAATGCCATGCAGTGTGTGCATTTACTCGTATGAAGCAAAAATGGTCATTCCCGGTAGGACCACACTGTGGAGGGTGGGAAACGGATGCTTTGGTTAGACTCGGGGACTGACTATAAGATACCGTGGAAACACAGAAGAATAAGAAAGCAACTGCATACTGTGGACCTTAATGAGCTGATGGACCCAAATGGCGTGTGTGCATCTTGTTTCAACAACATTTTTTAGCATAGGTTTGGCCTGAATTTCCACTGCTGTAAGGGGTTGGGGAACATTTTAATATCATTGATTTATCCTGTCCACCTGTTTCGACTCAACACGTTGGTGGGAGATTGGTTGGTGTCAAGAAGCGTTACCTTTCATTTAGATAAAGAAATGCAAAGACTCGACGGAATGACTAGATAACATCTAAACTGTCAAATCATCAGTCTGCTGCAGACATAGAGAAATCTTTTTGAAGTTTTTGTCGTGTGGGCTGACATGTGTCGTAAGGTGAGCTCCCCAGAAACAGATCTTGAGAAAACGTTTTGAGTGTAAATAGCTTCTTGAGAGGTGATTCCAGGAAGCAGAGTAGGAGCGTGGGAGATTTAGTGGGGAAAGGAGGTTGTTGAGCAAGGTATGGATGCAGGGAACTGGGACTCAGAGCGTCTGAGGAATTCCAGGAAGCAGCGTTGAACAGGCTCAGAGTGGTTCCACCCAAGGAGCAGGAAGCTCAGGGCTTTGTCTATGAGCTCTCATCCTTCATTGATTGGGAACAGCCCTTAGAAACATCAACTCCCCGGGACTTCCAGCTTTCCCTGAGCAAGGCGGGAACATGCTCCTACAGCCCCAAAGAACGCCCAGGGACAGAGTCGCTTTGCCTTTGGCGTGTACAGAAATCAGAGGAGTTATTGGTTAAGAGCAAACAGTATCTGCTGCAGAATTCTAATGACTTATTTATCCAAAAAAGATTGAAAAGCAAATGGAGGTGCTGACATAAATGAATGAATGAACAAATTGAAATTGTGTCGAGGGATGTTATATCTGCATGGTTTCGACTTACCTTCTTAGAAAATACTTATTAGGTATGAAAGGAAAAAGAGTAACGTTCCAGGGCAGGACCCTGGCAAACCACCTTAATCAAGTGATCAAAATTAACATAACCAATCACGAGACAAATCCAAACCATACGCCACCTGCCAGATGCAACGAGAACACGGAATCACCGCTCCGATATTGCTGCCAAGGAACTATGATCCGACTATAATCCTGCACATCAGATGAACGAAACATGAGGAACATTTTATAATATGTAACCTGATCTGTAACCTTTAGAAGAGCCAAGGCCATCAAAAGAGAAAACTTCTTTTTCTTGTCCTCGGAACACTTACGTACCAAACGTATGGGGAGTTTTCTCATACCAACCAATCCTCCAGTTCTTGGCAGACACTAACGGGGTGTCCTGCAATTTAACTCACTTTAGCACGGACCCCACAGAGGAAAGAAGGAAGAAGGGAGGGTAGGAATTGGGAGGGACACTGTGGCAGATTTTTGAATTTCTAGGTGCACGAATTTTTGTCAACATCTTTGTTAATAAATAGCAGCTGCTTTTTTATACGAAGGATATCAGTATGTGAGGTTTTTAATACAGCTTATGATATCTAGAAATTACCTAATTTCCTTAGAGAAACAGCAATCGTGTCAATGCTTAGCATGATCCTCCTTTGCATAAATATGTTAAGATTGAGCCAGACAGAGCCAGAAAGCAACAAGTACGTTGTCTCATTGTTAAATATGATGAGAAATACCTTCTATGTGCTTCCCGCATGTTGGGATACATATTGAGATCCACGGTTTATGAGGAGAAGGAAATTCTGAGCAAATCTCTAAAGTCTTTCTTATCTCTGCTAATTGTGTATGTATGTGTGTGTGTGTCTGTGTGTAATTTTTTATTAGACCTAATTAGAGTGCTTTAAAATTAATTTCTCCTGCTGAATTGATAGAGATCTCAATGAATTAATTTATAAAAGTCATTAAATACGTATTTGTAAATTACCATGTCTGCATGCTACTACAATTCTAAACACATTAGAAGAAGCCACATACCTCCAATGAATGGACCAGTTAAATGGGGGTGAATCTATGTAAGATTCCTCTTCCTGTTCTGACAACATTGCCCACAACGCCACTACAACGACTAGATCCATATTACTTTGTCCACTCAGCGTCTCCTTTCTCACAATCTTCCCTTACGCTCCTTTCTCCATTCACATAAGTGCTGTTCCATTTCTACACTGTGACCCTTGGTCATAGCTGGTTGGTTTATTGAGTCATGTGACCCAACTTGGGTCTGTGTTTTCATCAGCAACCGCAAAAGTAAAACAGAGGTGGTTAGACCTCTAACGTATAAAACTCAAAGCTATCACTGGCTACATTGATCTTTGAAACATATATTGGGAAACAGAAAGCCGGGATGATACTGACCAGAAAAGATGACTTCTGGTTTCGGTTTGTTCCTGAAGCCCTTTAACATGTGGACATTCTTTGTGAAATTCCTAAAGGAGATAGAGTAATTAGCAGTTTTAAAAATTATGCGACAAATATTTACTTAGTGACCCCCTAGTAACATCTTGAAGAAAACCAGCGATCGGTGGAATACTGAATGGGCAAGACTATTTGGAACCCTCACGTATCACAGGCTGCAGGTCAAAGAGCCCCAGCAGTTGGCCTGTTGGCAGCTGTGTGCATAGCTGAATGGTGACGGCGAATTTTTTTCACTGGAAACCCTCTTTAGGATGGCTTGCAGAAGAGTAATTAATTTTATTATGGCTTGGATTCTTCCTCTAAACCACTATTTTTTTTTCAATAAAATAAATACTGTCTACAGGTGCTTATTTTTATAATAATCATCTCTTTTATTTACAGGTGTTTCTTAGCTTGGCAATTATACGTTTCTCTTAGTCACAGAGGTTCGTGACTACTAGGAAGACGGAAGGTACTTTGTGTCTTCCACTACGCATGTCCAAGTTCAATAAGTACATGGAACCTGTTTTCCTCTACAAGGGGGAAAAATGTCATGAGCAGCTTGAATTAGTGAGGAGTGAAAGTGCTATGAAGAAATCGTTTCCAAAGCTGGTGGAATGTCAGATTTGGAAGCTTTTGAAAATACTGAGTCCTGAGCCAGGGAAGGCTGACTGCAGTTGGCCTTGGACCTGAGACTCGGCTCAGGGGACCTTGGCAACGCAGGGCAGCCTCCCTCTCGCCTTTACAGATACTTTAATGCAAGTATGCAAAGCATTTGCAGCCAGATTTGGGATCATAAATGCATCGAAAAGACGAAAAGATGGGAGATCAAGCGGGTGAGAGAGATAGAATTAAGAAAGAGATTCTTTGAGGAGAATCTGTTCACCTCTCAAAAATGCAAACGAGTAAGTGTGAGCATCAGGGCTGCAGCGACGAAAGCAGCACCTAGGTGGCAGGAGAGAAAATTCGCAGGGATCGATGCATCCCAATGCTGCCTCCCAGAGAACAGCGCAGCATGGCCACTTTCTAGCAGACGGGGAGAAGTGCATGAGATACAGGGCACAGCAGATTTTGCCCATTTTAAAAATTGTTTTTGGATGCACAGAAACCAGTCACCCAAACCCACAACTAGGATTCTGTATACAAATATATCATCCCATTCAAATCATATCTCTGAAGGACGATTTTTATGGGAAAATGCTCTATTGCAAGAGTGAAACAATTTTTACTTAATACAATGCAACCACTGAAGAGAGACAAACTTGGACGGGGTGAGGAATGACATTTTTGATTCTTTGAAGGGTTTTCTTCAAAAAATGTTTCTCTATAGGTGACTTTTTTTTTTTTTTTAATTCCACCTAGTTGTCTTTGTCTGCAACTCTACACCAGGTACACCATAGGATATTTCCATTTCGGTCCAGAAGGTGAAATTCTGGATTTGGATATTTGAATTGTAAAATTCAAAGAGGTCAGCTGCTCACAGGAAAAGACGGGGTAAATGGGCCACCCAGCAGGATTCAAAGCCACAAGATTAGAGGTTGGGAAGCACCTTTTAATTCTTAAAATATCAGATGGCGGTGTAGGGGAGGAACCCATAAGAATGGGAGGAAGAAAACAAATCAAGGCTGTAAATGGTCATTCTTTTCTCCTCCTCCTCTTTTTCTCAGTGTAGACACCCTTCCATTTCTTTCCATGTTTAGACACTGGATTTTTTAGTTAGAGTTTAAGGCATTGTGCCACTGCCCAATACAGATTAGAGCAATGACTATATTGACCTATAGATTAAGCCAGTAACCTTATTTCAAAAAAATGTTTGGATGTTAGGAAGAATTCTAGAAAAATCAGTCAACAACTTTTGAAGAAAGAAACGTAAATGTACTAAAGAATGCAACGATCAAATTCTAAATTAATGAAGATCCCAAGTACGATATTTTCTTTTGTTCAATTAACTGTTAGGGGAATTTTATAATTTGTCTTCACCTGTGTTGAGTTCCTTTACAAAGTTAAATGATTAAAGATGTGTTACTTACAGCCTCTTCCAAGTTCTAAGAAAGAATATATAGAATAGCAGGATATCAGTTACCATCTATTTTCTGTTAAAATTTGTTTATTTTGGAAAATAAAATAGTAAAACTAGTAATAGAAGACATCTTGCATAACTTTTGTGCCCTATTTTAACGAAATTCATTTTCGTTTTACTAGCATATGGAATCATTGAAAAGCCAAGGAATTATCCACACAGAGCATTGAATATTGAGTATTGCAGTGGTGTATCAAGACTATTTAAGAGTCCAAAGAAATTGGCCTATATTCTATTACTTACATTATACTTATATTATTCTCTTAACCTTCTTTCCTGCAGACTCCTTTATTCCCTTGCTGATCTGATAAACCAGAAGATCTTTAATCTAGTTTCACACAACAGCCAATAACATTCCAAGCTCTGAAGTGTAACTTCACAAACGATACCTTCCTAAACTGCAAATATTGATGTGCTCTATCTATGCATTAATGTAAAATTATTCCCATATATATTTAATATCAAAAATTAAAGTTAACAAAAAGAAGACTAGAACTCAGTGCCTAACTGCAAATCTTACAAGAGAAATTCCAGCTGAAGGCAGATCATGGCATTAAGTCCTCCTGGGAAGAATCCCAGCTACTGAGTCCAGCCTCAGGTTCGTTCCAGCCTCATTTCCTTTTTCTGATTATTTTAGTCCCAACATAGCCCGGTTTGAATTTCCACAGATGGGTAGGACATGGGAGCACCTCCAGGAAGGTGGACATAGTACAAATGCAAAAAGGACATGAAGCACTTACTGGTTTTGGAGTTTCCTTCTGGGGTGATGAAACATTTTGGAATTCCGTAGATGTGATGATTGTGGAACATTGTGAATATACTAGATGTCACTGAATTGTACACTTGTACAAAGCTAATTTATATTAAGTAAATTTTACTCTCAATAAAAAAAAGGCATGAAGAATATTACAGACCAATAAATTCTGGTACCATTTTCTGAACTGAGCTCAAAACTCATGACCACTTGGAAGTGCACGCCAAGCATATGTAGACAGGTGTGAGATCATCTATTCTCACCCAAAGGTATCCCTGGATTACCTTAGAAATCCAGTTCTTAAATCTTCCAAAGATATTAGCTCACCTTCATTGGCACAAACTATAGTCCAGTGACTAAAATACACACAATCATCTCTGCAATGTTAATGTATTCAGTGGGTAGGTCCTCAATGTTCCAGAACATTGTGTCCCATATTTCTTCTGAGCTATAAACTCCTTGCTAATCTTTTTCTGACAAGCCATGCCTTAGCACAATTGCCCTAAACCCAGAAGATCATTTGGACCAGACATGGCTTTTATAGTTTCCTGATGCTGTTTTATTTAGGTCCACAGCCGCCTTTGATGCTTCTAACATAGCATCAGGGCCAGAAATGTCTCTCTCTCTGGCTTAAAACTGATCCCTTTGTGGTTCTGGACTAATAGTTCCCGCAATTTTATTCATCTGATTCAAAACTATACCATCTGGGAAAATAAAACTATATCTCAACTTTAAGTCTTGGGAGACACTATGGGCCAAGAACTAGGAACCCAGAAATAGTGATATATCAACTTCCAGAAGAAACAAACCACCTCCAGGCCTATACTCTCAATTAGAACCTGGTCTACAGAATAAATGTTTAGCCTATTATGGTCCGAAATGTCCAGAGTACTGGGTTAACTACTTAACCTTGTCTGATGCAATCTGTAATCGGAAATCTTGGCTGACCCCTGTTCCTGACCAATTTCTTCTTAGCAACAACAGCACCGGGTCCTTGCATTAAGGTCCTACCTTTGGTCTCTATTTGAGCTCATCACCAGATTCCGAGGCACAGACATCATCAACAGACCCCTTCATCTGAGATCCGGCCTCTTCCTCCTGCTGCCTATGCACCCAAGACTGGCACCACAGGAAGCTCTCTGGGCATTTAGATATAATGGTTCAAGACTCTGGGCTGGCACTCCTGGTGATCAGATATCCAGAAAGACCTATGGGAACAAGTACAAACTTCAGAGGGGGTATGTATGTATGTGTGTTACAGAGAAGGAGCTCATATTCGTGGCCACTGATGCTTGCTCGAAATGACCATGTTCCTACTATACTAAGGAATGAACTTCCCACAGTAGCTGTAGAAATTTGTGCTCAGAATTTACATCTTCCATCTATATAGACTCCTCAGCTATCTTATTTCAGACCAGAGCCCGCCCTTTTATTTACAAACTCTTTTCTACCCACCAGATTAAAGTTCAATGTCCTTAGCTGACTATTCTTAAACCAATAGCCAGACAAAAGGAACAACTGCCTCCCAGATTTGCACCTTCAGCACTACTCACCTACAAAACAACTGGATATTGTTCCTTCCCACCACTGAGTTAACATAAAACAAATCTGTCTACTCCTACACAGGTACAATCATCATCATGATACTTCCTGGCCCCCACTTCCTACCCCATTGATGGGGTACACCAATGATTTTCCTGGGAAATGCCTTGTTACACATCAGTTTACTACAGTAACTCTTTTGTCAAGAAAAAGTAGCTTATGTAAGCTAATTAAAGGGGAAAACTAGCACACATGGAAAATTAAATACCATTTATTAATCCCACATCTCCAATCCTGTCCTTGGATTTTCCTTTTTTTCCTACTGTTTTTGTCCCTTTGACTTCCTAATATATTGATTCTAGTACTTTAAGCCCTTCCATTCCGTACTTTTAACACCCTTGCTTCCGTTTGCTGTCCTCACATTCATTCTACATCCTACCAATCCTACGTCCACTTTTACTGTCTGGCTTCTCTACTCCCATCTCTGGATTTACAGGTGCTTCTGAAAAAAGTAACCAAAAAAAACCACAGATTTATGTCATTACAATTCGTAAATCTATTATATAGGCACGTTTCCGGTATTGGAATTGAAGTTGGGCTCTTGGCAAAAAAAAAAAAAAAAAAGTGCATCCAAACTGAGGTTGAGGAAGAGCAGAAACCAAGAACCTGGTGGAGGAAGATGGTTTTCAGAGAACAGAAGGAATAGGCAAGAGCAGAGAGATCACATGGAAAAAGAGACAGAGAAGCTTCCTTTGACAGTCCAGTTTCATCACATTGCTCTAGTGTAGTTTCCTTTTCCTTAGCTTAAGAGGATTTTTGTTCCTTGAAAACAATTCCTCACTAAATATGGAAAAAGTTCCAGATCATTGGGTTTCCACACCTGCCAGACTGGCCATGCCCATGTTCACCCTGCTGGTCATATGGTTTCCACTGGCCGCCATTTTCTTAACTCAAGCATTTGCATTGTGATGTAACTTTTTAAATGTGTGCATATTTACACGTGTGTGTATTTTATATGTGGATTTCCTCACTAGATTACAAATTTCAGATTGTAGACTTCATTTCTTTTTATACCCTTGGAGCCCAGAACCCTGTGACTATATTCATAGTAGATAATCTCTGGATACTTGTTGAATGAATAAACAACTAAGTAAATGACTCATTCTTTAGTAGTCTTTAGAGAGACGATAACAGCAAGAAGCTCTGGAGTCTTTGGGCACACAGAAAGAATAAGCAATGAGAGACAGGGAAGCCCAAATTGAAGAAATACTGAATGCTGGTGGTGTTTCCTCTTCAAGGAGGACCAGAAGAATGGATCTGCAGAATGAGCCACTCCTGAGGCCAAAACACGAAGCGTACGGGGATGGTCTTCCAGGATGTCCTCTCTCAGTCTTCCCTTCTGACCTCTCGTTGACATTCAGAGGGTACCAAAATAAAATAGAGCAGAAATACCTGATTATAGTTACATTTTAAAGACAGGGGAAAATACATTTGCAGAGTCAAACACTGTTTTACCAGTAACTTTACTACTGCCACCTAAAAGACATCACATTAGTTTATTGGGTTTTTGTTTGCTTTGTTTATTTCTGGAACTGTGGTTTCTCTTTAGAATTAGAAGCTCCAGGGTGGAAACATGTGAATACTCCCGAGTTATTAAAACAACCTCCACAAAGTCTTCACTTTCAAATGCGGCAAATCTAAAAGGTGACTTCTATTTCACCAAGCTATGAAAATAATATTTTGGGGGAGAAAATAAGAGGAAAGAAGCCTCTACACACACTTGCAAGAAATGCCTAAAAGTGATCCAACCCTTTGCTCTTAAAATTTTGGCATCTACCGAGAAATACCATGGATGGGGCCACGCCTTCATTTGGCTAAATATATGGTTTTGAGACACTAAGCTACTCATTTACAGGTTTCTGCTTAAATTTTCAACCACATTTTAAGCACAAAACTTTGGGGCTTGTGAGCTAACAAGATGCCACCAAAGAAAATAATGCTCCCTAGGGTGTTCCTCCTGGGATGTTTGGAAACATCAGGTTGCAGCGATTCCCCCACCTACAAAGTGACCCTTGGGTTGGACAGGCATTGGTTTGCTAATGGTTAGTTGGAGGCTACGATGTTCCACAAACTGTTTTATTCGTTTTCTATGGTCTGTGAATGATATACCTCAAGGAATAGTTGCTGATATGTTTTTCATTTTCCTCCCTAATTTTCTCACTACAATGTTTAATTAGTGAAAAGGAAACATATTTATAGATATAATAAAATAGCAGAGGAGAAAATGTTTTAAATATATGTGTAACACATTATATTTAGAGACATATACACATATACAGATATACATACACACACATATATATTTAAAAGATACTTGAAATTCACACACACGTGGTTCAGAAAACTGCGCAGTTGTGTTTCCCTAGGGAATGGTGGAAGTGAACGGAAGCAGACATGTAGGAGGAAGAAGTCTAGAGATCTAATGGACACCATGAGGACTATAGGTAATAAAAGTGGACCACATTTGGGATTCATACTTTTAAAAAAAAAAAAGTGAACTGACATATGAACAACGAATTCTTTGAGATTTTTCAAGATAAAGAATCATAAGTATGCAAAAATTATAAAGCAATATTTAACGTTACACGTAATTAAAGATCCAAGAAGTAAAATACATTGAAGACCCACAATAGCAGATATAGATCTCATAGATACACTCTATATGCACTATCTTATTTTTCCTAAAGACCTTAAAATAGGTATCATCATCCGCATTTTACAAACGTGGAAACCAAGGCTCAAAGAAGCTAAAACTAGTTTTAATTCAAATAAAATATGTACAAATAGTTATGCCAGCAGTTTCTAAATTTGCTGCTTCCTCTTTGAGCATGATTTAAAGGTGACAATGTAGTGGAAATTAGTGATTGCTACAATAATTTGAATGACAAGACTAAATGCAGTCTACCATTTTGGTTTCCAAAATCTTTAATAATAAAATTCCAAAACCAGAAGTCAATGGAAGCTTTATTCTAGAAAAACAAAGAAAAAGGTAACATATTTCAAGAGACTGTAGAACTATAAAATTTAACTATGACAAATAATCTGTGAGAAAAATGTTTTGCAGAGTGATTCGGTACATCGTGCTGTAGATAACAATAATTAAATATAAAAATTAATTTAAATCGAGACTAGCATTGTGTTTTATTATAATTAATACAGGATTACAATTAACAGATGCTATCTGTAAGAAGTGGCCATATAATAAACAAAAATGTCAGTTCTTAGGGCCCGTTATTTTTTTTTTAAATGTTCCGATATAATCAATAAAACCACCCTATCGTTTAAAATTTATTTTTCAATATTTGGTTCATTCCCAGGTGGATTACTGCAGCAGGCAAAAGAGTAAACCTTCTTGTTACTGCTCTAAGGTTAAAATGCTGTTGTCTCACACCAACGTGTCAATTTGGTAATTTCCTGTAAGTTGAAGAATTTAGGTATTTTGAATACAAATCCCGACTAATTCCTTCTTTCATTAGCAAGAAGTCACATTTATTAACCTCTTCTGTGCAGAAGCGGCAAA
Organism: Indri indri; assembly: GCA_004363605.1. Taxonomy (NCBI): domain Eukaryota; kingdom Metazoa; phylum Chordata; class Mammalia; order Primates; family Indriidae; genus Indri; species Indri indri. The sequence goes on along the minus strand of RJWJ010022700.1, from coordinate 8,198 downwards.
TAAAAAGCATAAATACTTACCATCGAGCTTAACTCTTCAAATATTTTGGGTTTAGCAATTTTTATTCAATACTTTTTCTACCCAGAGTTTTTATATTGGTCACAATAATTAGACCTATTTTTAAAATTAGGAAAAAAGACAATTCAAAGAACTACAGAGTAGAGTGTTAACCAGAGAATGTAACTTATTGTTCTGCCTTAATCAAAGAATGTCATAACACATTCTGCTCCAAGAAGTGGCACCTTTCATTTTTCCCCAAGTGTGTCACTAAAAACCATATTGCTTTGAAACTTAGAAGTATGATTTACATCAGTTTCAGTTCCCTTCCTGATTCAGCTCAGAGTGAGTAATAGTCTTGTGAGTGAGTAACGAATGACCTTATTAACCTGGAGTTGACTCCATCACTGCCTAGGTAGGTACATATCATGAAGGTTCCACAATGCAGTGGGAAGTCCTCATGATCAAGGTATTTATTAAAACATCCTATTTGTGATATTGTTTTTAATAAAGAGTAGATTGTAGTTATTGACACATAGACATTACTTCATGAGTGGTTAAAATATCTTGTGAATTTATTATAAAGGGAAGGACAGTTGACAAATTAGCCAAGCTTAAACCCAGTTATAAATGAAATAAAATAGATATGTCAAGTGTGAGTAAAAGGGAAAGTGGAATAATGAAGAGCTAGCAATGGATAGCTTAGCAAGAATGGGTGTCAAAGAAGTTTAATCTTTCTTTCTTCAAATGTTGGAACAAATGGCTAGATTGTGTTAACCAAACTCCATCTTCCTTGAAATATGAATTTTATTTTAAGAAACAAATAGAACAAATTTTTTTTTCCTCCCCCTAGTGTCATGGGAGAGCTTTACAAAGCTCTGTATTTTCTTGCACCTTTCTTAAGATTAGACACAGGAAAGTGGTTAGTTTCTCCCTTAGAACCATCTGTTTTGGCCACCTTCTTCACTCCAGCTCCCGGCACCCCAGCCATCATGGGTATTGTGCTTGTAACTTCTCCAAGGGCCCCTGACCTGGACAGTGTCCCCTGAAATCCAATGCCTCCTTTGTTCCAGTCTGCTGCCTTCTATAGAGTTGGTCATTCTCAGATGACCTATTCTTTTGTGAAGCTCTTCTCTGGTCTTCAACAGTATCTATTACCAATTTTTAAAGCATCCAAATCCACAGGAAACTCCAACTCTCATGGTGGCCAACTGTCCTTCCACCGCATAGACCAATTCTGGTCTCTCGTGGGTGGCGGCTTCTCACTGTTCGTTACAGTAGCACGAGCAGAAACAAAGACTCTGCCCATTTACCTTAATAAAGCATGAACTCCGAGCAGGAGCAGAGCTTGGGAGCTATTACAGGAACACATAATTACAAGGCGGACTTGGCTCTGGTTTTGAATCAGCCTGAAATTGTAGGCAAGTCCCTTGACCCCCACCCTAGATGTGAAGCCACAGACCAAGGGAGGACATCGTCTCCTGATGCCAGCTCATCAGATTGAAAGGAAAATGAGTTCCATGTGTTTTGAAAGGTTTTCTAACTTTGTAGCATTAGATCGCAAAACTCAAACTTTAATGAGCTCTCCAATCCGCCATCCGATAATCATACTTACGATTTTCCTTATGCTATGGAATACTGAATCTGGCCTGTTTGGGCTATTAAACTTAATTTGATGTTTCTGTCAAGGAATGACTATTTCTAGGTTTTTTAGATATTTGTATCTAAAAATGAAACATACATTTTTTAAAAATAGAGATTATTCTTCCAAAAGGGAGATTTTGCCAGGTATCAGGTGAAAATGGGCCATTTCAACATTTTTTTGTGGTGATGGTGATGATAGCGAAAAAAGTTTGTTTTTAAGACTTGTTACATTTCTTACTTAATCTGATTTATTTTATTTCTTATCATGGCCAATCATCTAACTCATCATCCCTTTATTCCATCTGATTTTATTATAAATTGTTTAAATTTTTTTAATTTTAAAAATTAAAGAGAGATGTTATCTCATTCTCCGCCTCGAAACATAGCTGTTCCTGCAGAATACAAAGGTATAGATAACCATCTTAACTTAAAAAATTCCTCTAAGAAACACATTTTTTAGGTATTTAAAATTTTGAATCTAAATAACTTGATATTTTAACCTCCAGGATGATGGGTAGGGATTAGGAAGAGTACAGAAATCAGTCATTCAGTCACCAAATATTTAATAAGTTATTTTTACACGTGCAGTACTATGACAGCGATACTGAGAGTTACTTGGGAATAGAGAAAGGCAATGAAGTAACTAGAAAAAGGTCAAAGGAAAAAAACCCTAATACAGAGAATGTATATGAAAGCCCAGGTAGGGAAAAAACTCAGCCGCACGGAAATGAAACGTAACATATAGTGATGATTTGTCCACGAGGCAGAAACTTGCTTGGAATGCACTAGGCCAGAGGTGTTCCTGAGAACTCACATCAGACACATTCGAGCAGAGAACACCAATGTAATTCCCAATAAATGTCCACTATGTGACCAGCTGGCCTCAGAGATCCAAGGAGTGTTGTAAACGTTATGGTTTGGGCAACGGAATGAGCCGTATCACACAAAATGACAACAAGGCCACAACTAAAGCGTGGCAGTGATTTGTTTTCTGTGGAATCACAAACTGTTATTATTGTGGATCATTGCAGAAGGTCTGAGGCGGTGGAAAACCTAAGGAACACCAAAAATATAACCCAGCTAGTAATTAAAAAACTATATTTGTCAGTTGTGGAATCTCTGAAACGATGATTTCTGAGAACCGATTTCTCAGTTCTTCACCAAAGAATGTGCTGATCTGATAAAAAACATTAGGCATTTTAACAACATAAAATGAACATTCATGAAGCATTTGTCTTATTCAAAAAGCAAATAATCAAATAAGAGCAGGAAATCTCTCTAGTAAGTAAAAGTTTGTTTCTGGTTGAAAATACAGGGGCATCAAAGAAAATTGTTACGTAAAGAGCAAGACCAAAATTATCCCTGAGTCTGTTCTTATGTAGAAAAACGTTTTTGTTTGCTTTTTCCCTACCTGTGGCTGGTATAGAAGGGGAAGTAATCCACAGCATTTTCTGGAAGGCTGGCATGTCTAAGAATGCCATTTAATTCCTGATTTATCACTTGTCCTGGTCCTTTCATAAATGGCAATGTCCATTTTCTCAGTAAAAACATTGCCCCAAAAGTTTCTTGGCCAGGTCAAGTCTAGAAATTTTCAAAAATATAAATTTTTAAAATTTTTGTTCAGTACTTAGGATTAATCATGTTTATTAATAACCTAAAATATTCCACTTTCCCTATTCCAATTATTCCCTATCATGAGGGAAGGGATTCAAACCGAGTTTAAGAAATTACATGTGAATTTATCAAAATTTAGGTCCAAAGGCTAATGTAGATGATTTTGAATACTTTCCTACATCATTCAACTAAACTTTTTCTTAATTTTTTACTTATTACTCATACTATGTATTAATATTTGCTTATTTATTGTCTTTAAAATCTATTTCCCTCCTAAAAATGTATGGAGGGGATTTCTACCACTGTTAGATTCCTACAGCCTAAAACAAAGCATTTCATGACACACAGCAGACAATAAATATGTACTGAACAAATAAATGAATGAGAATTAAGTCTTGAAAACATCTAACTCTGAAGCACTACTTCTTTATCTTAATAGTTTGTGAAGGAGTTTGATTAAAATATTAAAAACTTTGAGAACATTCACTCTCTAATTATTATCACAAAAGGTTTCTAAGAAAAAATTGCAAATGCCACACTTATTAATATCATTGGTGAAATCATAGACATATTTGACTAGCCTTAGGTCTTGGGAATTTTGGGTACATAAAAATATCTTTAACCAAACCATTTACTACAGAGTGTGAAAAACAAGAGATACTACCTCTTAAGTCTGTACGGTGGTTGAAAGAGTTATAGTAATGGGTAAAGAATCTAGAGGTTTGGCTTAAACTATCTAATTGTTCAATATAAAAGAAGTCAACAAGTGTCCCATAATATGTGGGCGAATTTGCAAGGCAAATCCTTCTTTAAAGGATAATTTTAGGAAGAAACTTCATAGCATGTTTAGATGTATATTGCATATTATTAAAATGACATTTCTCTTTTCAGTTGACTCAGAGTCATTAATCCTAATATTTTGTTAATAGGCTCAGTTTGAACCAAATGAGAGTAAACCCCTTGCTATGCACTTAATGTTTGTCCCCCCAAATTCAAATGTTGAGACCCCAATTCCCAGTATGATGGTAGACACCAGATCTTCAGTCACCTTAATCTTAGATGTCCCAGCCTCCAGACCTGTGAGAAATAAATGTTTGTTGTTTAAGCCACCCTGTCTGTGGGATTCTGCTATAGCAGCCCGAATTGACTAAGACATCCCTGGAGATAAATCCGGTGGGAAAGAGAGGTATACAAAAATTAAAAAAATATTTTAAAATAAGTCTTCAGTTTCATTGGCCACAAACTTTTTCAGAAAACACATTCTCTAAAGGCAAACAATATTGTACGTATCCTGAGGAAATTCAGAGGATCTTAAGATATCAGACTCACTATAACTTTCTTATTTTACAAATAACAGATGAACTATAAGCTTCTTATTCAATATCTTGGAGAAAAAAGCAATACTGATAGACCATGCATTCTCAAAGAGAACATTATTGCCCCATTGGGCAAAAAGATAAATAAATATATCAGTTCTTAGGGGTAGAAAAATATCTTAGATATTACTATGGATTGTGGCCCTCCAAAGCTTAACTCTATCAAAGAGATAAACCAATTTGATTGTTTATCATTATGTTATACAAAAATCTAGAAATAATAGATTGGTTGATACAGAAAAAATAAATAGTAAATGAGAGCACAACAGAAATAATTTTCTATTTTCCCCATGACATTAAAATGATAACCGTTTCAAAGCATATGTGTCTGGCTTCAGAGTAGGTTTTATTCACTGGCCAAAGCCTGCCATAAAATTAAGGCTTTCAATGTCTCTGTCTGCTCTACTGGCTCTTGACAAAACAAGGTCTTTAGGACAAGTAATGTACTCCTGGTGCTCTAGAAGTTGTCCACTCCTTGGTATTTAATTTCTCTCCTTGGGGAGACTTTAAATATAATTTAATTTTATTCCTTAGTAGGATGATAATGGGGGGAAAAGGTCAAGAAACACTATAATATACGGTCTTTTATTCATTCATTGTTAGGCATTATTTCGAGAATATTTTTTGAATACATGACCTGTGTCAGGCACTGTGCTGAGTGGCTGGAGATATAATGATAAATAAGTCCTTGTCTCGATCCTCAGCAACTCATACCCTACCTAGGGAGTGTAAGAGATAAGAAACCAGCCACAGTAGAGAAGGACTGGTATTGTCACGGGGGTGCTGTGGAAATGCGTGGAAGAAGTACTCAACCCAGCCACAGTTGGGATCGAAATCAAGGCAGGCTCCCTGCAGGACGCGACTTCAGAACCGAGTCCTGAATGACAGGTCAGAGTCAGACAGACAAAGGTCGCATGTGCAAAGGCCCCTGAGAAACAGACATGAGGTGCAGGGAAGGAAATGAAATCTTTTAGCGTGGCCAAGCTGAGTGTGGGGGAGAAAGGGAAAGGGCCAGGGCTGGAGCGTACACAGGAGCCAGATCACGAAGGCTTTCTGGGCAACTCTGAGAAGTTTACATAGTATCTTGAGGGTATTGGAGTCATGGAAGACTTTAAGCAGACATTCAAAACATATTGGTGGTGTTCGAGAAAGTTTGCTTTGGCCACAGTGTGAAAAAGGATTGGCGGGAGGACAAAAAAGAGGCCCTTGCATTAACCCAGGTGAGGCCATAGTGGCCTCGAGTAAGATAAGGGTGACGATGGGGATGGACAGAAATAAGACTCAAGGGGTGTAGAGTTGATGGGAATAGACAGGCCTACGCTGGGGCAAGAGTAGGGACACGCAGGCCATTAGGATGACATCCAGATTTCTAGCTTGAGCAACCGGGAAAAGAACACAGGAGGAAAGCCAGTTGGGAATTTTAGATAATTTTGAAACTTCCACGTGGAGATTTCCTTAAGTTTGACATATGAACCCAAAGCGAAGGAGGATGATCAGTGTTAACATAACACATGTGTCGCTGAATTCCTGGGAATGAAGGGATCATTCAGACACCGCAGAATGAGGAGAGGAGATGGATGGAGACAGAATACCAAGAGGATAAACATCTAAAAGACGGGAAAGAGCCGCACAACAGCAGCCGAGAACCAGCAGGCAGGGAGGGAAGAGGAAAGGCAGAGAGAACAGTGCCTTGGCGTGTAGAAGGGTAGAACCTTTGAAAGAGGAGGAAGCAGTCAGAGGTGTCAACTGCTACAGGAACCATGTCAGACAGTGACCAAAACATGTTCCTTCTGGATTACCAGCAAGAACTCATTGGTTACCAAGAAAGAAGTCATCACTGGTAACCCGTTTCCACAGCTATGGAGGCAACGGCCATATTGAAGTAGGTTGAGAAGTCAGTTGATGGTGAAGAAGTTGAGTCATCAGATGTTGGCAACTGTCAAGAAACGTAGCTGTGGCGAGGAAGAGAGAGAGATCGGAGAAGCGAGGTGGGAATATGGATGGGTGAGAGAGGGTTTTGTTTCTTTGTTTTAGGGAAGAGACTTGAAAATTAAATGCCACTAAAAGAGAGCCAATAGAGAGAAATTGATGAGATAGGAGGGAGGAAAATGTACCTAGAAAGGCCACAGATAGATCCAACACGATTTAACCTTCATTCACTCATCCCAAATCTTGAATAAAGAAGATCCGGAACATGAAAAAGATTTAAGAGCTTTCCCTTGGAGACAGGAACCGCTTCCCGAAGAATAGTCTACAAGCATTTTGCCCTCAGGTCTACCATCTGCAAACAGCATTGTGTGTTAACCTCTGACTGCTCTTTCAGAAAGGAAAAGGAATTAATTGATACATGTCACTGATGTTTAGCTGATGTCGAGTTCTATGAGAACTTCCAGTCTTATGTAAATAACCATAGATGTGGTCTCTCTGACTCCGCATAAAGCAACTTTTAAATAGACGCACTCCTTGCCCTCCCGAAGATCCAATAAAAAACAGATGACATAGACACACACATCCACCACTGCTACCGCACAAGGACACGATATTACAGTAAGAGAACATCATGGTCTCAAATAAGCATTTATATTAGGTACAAGTTTGGTATTTGTTATTTCTGGCTTATGGGATACATGAGAGTTTTCCTGGGAAATCGGGTCGGGTTGGGGAAAGCAGTACTTGACCTTCATGTAAACAGGGGAGGCCTGGGAAGAAGGCAGGTAGGTAGAGCTTTGACTATTATAAATTCTGAGGATAAAATCCGTGTCTTGTATCCCCCGCCACTGAGGCTTACAAGAGTTCACCAAGCAACAGCAATTGACTGATTACATGAAGTTCCAGACCTAGAGATTTATTGGTGGGAAAACTGGCAAAGGTTCAGTAGATAAGCCCAGATGGAAGGCAGAGTGCATGCTGGAAATTGGGAGGGTTAACAGGGTATGAAACTTTTTAGACTGCCTGGGAAAGGGTCGAATGATGGACGGTGATAAAGAAATTCTGTAAAGGTGGGGTCGGCGTCCAAACTCGGTACTACCTTTTGGTTTCAGAAAGAGCAAGCTAGATGCCGAGAATATGAGAGAAATAACAGAGGGTTTAGAAATGGATACAAGATTTTAACATTTTTTCTGGTGGAGGGGGGAAATTTTTGTTATTTCTTCCAGAAAATTCTCGCTTATTAAGCTTTCAGATAAAAGCTGCATAGAGACTTTACATAAAAATATGTTTTCAAAATGTTTGTCTACTTTTTTGGCCTTGGCTATTCATATGTCTTATATAAAGCCTCTTGAAATATATCCTAGCAGGCAGGATAGAATAAATGAGATTGAGAAAGGAGAAAGGGGCTAGAAATTTTTGGGTTGAGAGAGTTTAGCTCAAAGTCAAAAGCTAGCAAGAAGACAATATATGGAATGGGAGAAAATATTTGCAAACCATGTATCTGATAGTAGGTTAATTTCTAAAATATACAAGAAGCTCCTTCAAATCAATAACCAAAAAAAAAAAAAACTAATAATCTGATTTTAAAATGGCCTAAACACTTGAATAGACGTTTCCCCAAAGAAGACATACATATAG
>RJWJ010022699.1:0-26597 GCA_004363605.1 Indri indri | reverse complement strand
CCCGCCACCCTGCTCCAGCGGCTCTCCCGCCCACGCTGCCACCAACGTGCCTCCAGATGTTCTCAGCGCCCCAGGCGTGTGCTGCTCCCCACCCCCGCTTCCGGGAGCCAGAGTGTTGCCAAGGGGAAGATGGAGCATGCACAGGCCACTCTGTAGCGGGAGAGCAGAGATGGCCCTGGGGGGCAGGAGGGGCGCCCCAAGCGTCCACGTGGGTGGGTGGGTCGGTGCCAGGGCAGAGGGCCGAGGGGCAGGGCAGCCTGCGCAGCTGTGGGCAGCCCACCATCAGAGCCACGGAGACTGTCTGGCCAAGGCCCCCACAGGTCCCACCCCCCAAGCTCTTCAGGACGATGGGGTCCTGAGACCAGCACTGGTGGGGGGCGGCCAGAGCACCAGGAGGAAGAGGTGGGGCTTGGGGCCCAGCACAGCCCCTGCTGCCATGCCAGGCCCGGCCCCGTCCTCCAGCTCTGGCTGACACGCCACCCTGCTGGGTCAGGCCCAGCCAAGCCAGCAAGCCCAAGGGTCACCCTCACCACCACCCTGCACAGCCTCAACTGCACACAGGGAAACTGAGGCTCGGGGACGCTGAGTGAAGGACCCGTGCTCACCCGTCTCATAATCGGAGGGCCAGGCCTGTTCCGCTGGACTCCATGCACCGTCTTCCCACTGCACTGCCCCAGGGCGGGGTGGGCACCCCCAGATCTACAACTCCAGGGGCAAATTCCAGACCTGCCCATGTGCAGGCCAGACCCCAGGCGGGCCCGGAGGAGACACAGCACATCCACGAGATTCACCCTGAGAGAGCAAGACTGGTCACTCCTGCATCCCGGCCCCTACACTATGCCTGCACACAGTAGGTGCTCAACAAGTGTGTGAGTCAGTCTACGTGGCCCTAGGCTTAAGGTGCTCATGCTCAAATAGAGTTAAATTGTAGAAAAGGCAACATTAAAATTTTGATCAAAGCGTTATGTGATATCTTTGACCCTCCTGGTCTCTGAGAGACTGCAACATTGGGGCTGGGCCTTGCAGGGTGGATAGGAGTTCACCACTGGGTAGGGATGGGCAGGGAGGGTGTCTCTGGCAGAGGGACCCAAGAGGTGTTAAAGTTTGGGGATGTCCAATTGCTGGGTGTAGCTGGGGCACCAGGCCTGGGGAGGGGGGAGGGGTCTCGAGTGGTGTGCCAAGGGCTGGACTCCATCCTGGAGGGGAGAAGGTGCCAGGGCTCCCTGCAGGGGAGGGCTCCCGGGCTGACACGCGCGGGATGGGCTGGGGAGGGGGGAGGGGGTGTGGGCAGGGGGGCCTGGCGTGGTCCAGCGTCCCCAGGGCGGCTGACTGAGCCGGCTCTGCCTGTTCTCCAGGGGGCCCGGGGTGGGGGACGGGGCCCTGGGCTGCTCATCGTCCCCATCCACCTGGCTGGTCACTTGCCCCTTGCTGCCTCGGTGTCCCCCTCTGTCCAACAGGAAGGATGGTGGTGGCTAGCGGCCCCAGAGTGGGGTACACGCCTCTGGATGACGGGCACCCTAGGGCCAGCTGTGTTTTCAGGGGACACCGCATCTGACTCCACAGAGCCTCGGGCAGATGCTTTCTCACGAGAACGTCATTCATTCATTCCACACGCAGCTGCCACAGCTCGTGCTGGGCAATGGCAGAGAACAAGAGACACGGAGCCCCTGCCCCGCGGGTTCCAGCGCAGAGGGCGGAGGAGGAAGGAGCCGACGGCGGCCGCTGCAGAAGCACCAGGGCGGTCAGGAGAACGCGCAGGCAGAGGCTGGGTGGGAGAGCCCGGTGCAAACCATCCCCCAGGGCATCTTCCCAGTTCATAGCTCGGGGACGGGCCCAGCCACGGGGGTCACCCGATCGTGAACAGACCAGTGCTCTTTCGGCTGCCCTAGGCCGTGGAGGGTGAGGGAGGTGGCGGCTGAGGCCAGAGCAGGAGGGAGCTCAGGCCCCCACAACCCCCACGGCCCCCACAGCTCTGGCTGCCCCTGACCCCTGCGCCGGTCTGCGTCCCTGCCCTGCCACGCTCACCTGGCATCCGGCAGTCAGCCCTGCCATCCCCTCTTTCTCTCCTGCGCCCTCCTCTCCCCTACGCCAAATCTGCCGTTGTCAGCCAGACGCCGGGGCTGGTGGCTCTGGCAGACTCTGACAGGAGAGCGGGGCAAGTCCGGGTCTTTGTCCTTTGTGCCCTAGAAGAGACCACGTCCGTGGGGGGCAGAGCCGCCGTGGGCACTCTCAGAGACTGTCCTGAGGGGAGGAACAGCTCTTCCCCCTCTTAAATGAAAAGGCGTCCGTCTGGCGTGACAGCTTGCTGTCATGTCACGGTGCTGGCCTGTGTCTGTCACGGAGGTGCTCTGTTTCCATCCTGTCGCTGCAGTGAGCAGGGTTCGGCGCCCGCCACCAACCTGCGCTAATGGAAGGAGAAAGGCTGTAGGCAGGTTGCTTTAATTTTAGGTTTGCCTTGTCCAAATGGACAGTCTCTTATTTTTATTTCTTATTTTTTGTCATGATAGATTCGGGGTCGTGCCTTGGGCACAGACATGTGGTCAGTGTGGATGTCGGGGCCGGCGGGTCCTGGCTGCTGTGTGGCCTTGGGCAGGTCTCTGCCTTCTCCAAGTGTCAGGGTCTCCGCCAGCAGTCGGGGGAGTAGGAGACTGTTCCTGCCTCGCTGGCTGTCAGGACAGATTAGTGACAGTCACGAGATAAGCGTGAGCTACGAATCGTGCGCCTTGGGCCTGCTCACCCCAGGGGACCCCGTCCGGCCAACCTCGGGAAACCTCACCCACCTCCGGGCTCCCAGACACCGAGGACTCTGGCCTCTGTCTCTGCACCCACAGTGTGTGGCACATGGACATATGAACGCACCGCCTGGATTTGCTCGCCCTGGGAAGGGCTGGTGCGGCTGGGACGGTGAAGACAGGTTGGGAGCACTCAGTTAGAGCTTCCCCGGAGTAAAAAATCCCCAGAAAGGAGAACGTTCTGAAACAATAAATCCTCTGCAACTCCCACCCCAGCCTCCCCTGCGCCGTGGGGACTTGTCAGGCTGAGCCGTGATTCACCGCGGGAGCCCGACAGACCCTTGACTGATCCCCGGGAGCCTCGCGCAGCGCCGTCTCCTCCTCATCCATCACCGCAAGGGTTTCTAAAGAATGAGCACATCGAGCCTGCTGTCACAACGTTTTAAAATGTTGCAGTAATTAAAAACCGCCCGTAATTTCTTTTCGAAGAGGCAAGGCTGTCTCCCAACCAGGGACACGGAAACACCCCACACGCCCCACGTGAGCCCGCTCCCCCAGGCACGCCCCACGTGCCGCCGCCCGTCCCTCGCACGCTTGGCCGTCTGACCCCCTCACCCTCTCCTGCACGCTTTGATGCCTCGTCCTCCTGGTCCCGCCTGAAAGATGCCCAGCGTAAAAGCCCGACCTGGGAGGCAAAGTGCGCTCCACCGAACATCACAGAATAATCTAGATTTCTTGCCGTTGCCCATCGCCCAATATTTCTTAAAAACCCACCTACTCTCTAAATGGGCTGGACCCGGACAGGTCGTTTGGAGCTGGGGAGACCCGGGCTCAGTCACATAAATGGATCCAGCACTGTGCCCACTCCACGAACCGCTGAACCCCCACTGCTGCAGACTGAGATACGAGAACAATTCGACAACCAAAGGTTAATTTAGTAACTGCCTGAAGCGCGGGTGATTTCCCTAAGTAGCAACCGCTTCTGCCTTTGGCCTGGTGCCAGTTTGGGGGAAGACGAACTTGGAAAACCCGGCGGGAGTCTCTCTCGGCGCCCGGACGGCCCAGCAGCCGGATCAGAGGCCAGGGAGGGAGGCCCAGCACCGGCCAGCCGCGCTCCCCTTCTGAACTCTGACAGACCCCACACTGGAGGGGTCCCCAGGTGCCAGCCCTGCCACAGTGGATGGTCACCTCTGCTTCGATGTGTCTAGAGACGGCGACTCACCCCTTCCCAAGGGTTCCTAGAGAGGGAATTGGAAGAGCCCTTGGCCATGGTTCTCTGGATCCTGGCAGGAACGTTACTCCTTGAGCACTTTGCCCTGTCTGCCTCTGCAGAAGGAGACTGTGGGTCGTAAACAGCCGCGGGGCACTTGCCCTCTGCCCCCAAGAACCCAGCCCCTTCCACACGAGTGTGTGCACGGCCGTGCGTGGCATGCGGGTGTGATTGGAGGTCATGGTCCCTCACCACTAGCTTTGGTTTCCCTACACCTCCAGAGCACACACCGAGCCCCGCAGAGAAACAAACGCAGCGCCTCCCTTCCAGAGGTGAACCTTTGAGTGATGGGGCGTCCACCCTCACCCCCGAGAAGTGGGTGGACGCAAAGCTTCCGTTTCTACAGCATCAAGCTGATCTTACAAAAGCCCCATTTGCCCCAAGTGGAAAATGAACCTTTGTAAACCGCGGCACATCTTCCCACATGTTGGGGTTTTTTCAACGGACTTGGCCATCTGTTGGCTTTGGGTTACATCCACAAAGCACTGTGTTGTGGGAAGACACTGAGGGTGAGGACAGAGTAGCTGCCACCTGCTCTAGTTGCCAGGAGACTGAAAAGCATATTGTAGTGGAAGGGGTGCCAGCAGGGTGGCAGAATGCTGCTTCTCCACCCCCAGGCCTGTTTTTGGCCAACCTGAAAGAACTGCGCGTAACTAGAACCCTTTTTGGCGCGCACCAGGAGCACTGGCTATTTATGGAAACCTGGTGGTGAATTGTTTCTGTCGAGCCAGACAAAAGGCTCCTTCTTATCTCCCCCTACCCATTTTTATTTTTGGAAATTAGGTTTTGCTTAAAATCAGGGCACGCTTTTGTACACAGAGGATGAGTTAGGTGGTGACCATCCGGCACCACTACCCAAATGAAATCTGTTGAGTGCGGCCACCTCCTTGCGGGCTGTGTGCCCTTAGGTAAGTCACTTCCCCCCTCTGTTACCACCTATAAAGTGAGGTTAATACAGGCATCTACCTTCCATGTCATGGGTAATATTAAGTCCTGGTTTAAATACAATGGGCTTGGTTTTAAGTAAGATCGCGTCATCACAAGCATCAGGAACACAGCCCTCTGCACAGCCCGGGAGAGAAACCAGCACGCAGGAGCTACAGAGTCTAAGCCGGTTCCACAGAGGTTTTGGCCGCTCAGACCCACAGACGCAGGGTCTGCAGAGCGTGAATGGAACGTAGACACGGTGAGAAGTGGCGGCACAGCGCTGGGGCTGGCTGGTGAAGACGGCGCTTGGCAGCGATGCCACTTTTAAAATTCTTGGCACACACATGCCAGGATCTAAGCAACCCCAAAATAAAAAACAAGTTGCTCAGTTGTCATAATGGGGCCTTTGACTAAAAATGTTGATTTAAAGGATTCCTGTGCCGACTCCTGGGGCATCGACGGGCTGGTGTGCATCTTCCCCTGGCAGTAGCGCTCTCGCGCTGTCTCTCTCTCTCTCTCTCTCTCGTTCCCTCTCTCTCCTTATATGGAATTTCTGCTAGTGTTTACCACCCTTTTTTCTAGGTGGGAGTAGTTGGGGAGAAAATGGAAGATCTGGAAGAAGGGTGTTAGGAGCAATGCTTGGGAGCCGGTCAGCCCCGACTCAGGCCTGCTGCTGCTAAGCCTGCAAAGCCAGGGCAATGACAGTGTCTATGTCTCCTCGTTTCGCGGAGGAGACTAGATGAGCCCATGCACACAGCGTTAGCCTTGTGTCTGGAATGCATTAAGTGCATAATGGGTGGTGTTTATCCTGAGATAAGTGCCTGGTGGAAGCAGGTACTGCTCACAGTTAATTAGTGAATCAAACACAGCTGCTGGTCCCTTGGGAAATGAGGCAGGTGACTTTAATTATCCTGCTTGGAAGGGACACAGATACACACAGGGCTGGGGCCAGCTCTTCCCATCAGTTCAGAGAAATGAAAGATTGTCAGTTGGCTGTAAGGAAACTCTCCATGGTCAATGTGACCTGACCGGCTCTGAGAAACTTGGCAGGGGCCCCTGCTGGGGGCCGAGCAGGGGAGGCGGCAGGCGGACACCTGGAGCTTGTCTGTCTGTGCCCCGTTTGGCGTGAGAGCATCCACCTCTCGCACCTGAGCACGTCACTCTCCCTCCTGTGCCCGGCCCATCTGTAAAGGGGAGATGGACTCCAAGCAGTGATCTCTAGAACGGGGGCGAAGCGCGGTCGTGGGCACTACCAGGATGTTGCATCTGAGAGAGAACTTAAAGTTCAACAATAGTAAAGGTGGACATTGACATGTTGCTCTCAGTGTGCCAGGCACAGCCCTCAGTGCTTTACATGTTCTGACTCCAAAGCCCTTTTCTTGCCAGATTTCTCATTCCGGGGTCCCTGTGACTGCAGCCTCTGCCTCTGCCGGGGTATACACAGGGACAGAGGCCACTGCCTCTCGTCGGGGCACCTCTTGCAGAAGGAAGGGCCTAGGGTCAGAAAGTTCCGCCCCATCCCCAGCCCAGGTCTGCCTTGCTTCAACTCCCAGCCACTGGTCCTGGCTCTGCACTCTGGGCCAGGTGGGAGAGGTCTGGCCCCTCCCCGTGGATGCGGAGGATCTGAAGGCACCCACTGCCCCAGACACCCACCTGCCCCGGGCAGAAGCAGCACTGCCCTTCACCCAACAGCCGGGTCCTGCTGACCCAGACAATGGAAACCGGTCACCCGGGCGAGCACTTATTAAGCATTTCCGCTGTGCGGGGACGCTAGACAGGGTAGAATTCCATTCTCAGGCCAACAGAGGTGCTGCTATGAACCCCATTTTAAAGATGAGAAGCAGAAACTCGGCGAGGGAAAGGGACTTGCCCCAAGGTCGCACTGTGGCTAAGCTTCGGCCCGACTCCAGATCCTAACGCGGCAGAAGCCACGAAAGTGGTGCGGAGCAAAGAAAGCCCGCAGGGGCGGCCGGGCTGGGACCACCCCAGGCCCCGAAGGAGGTCGCCGGCCCCGGGCCCGCAGGACGAGCCATCAGCACCGGGGACAGCTCCCAGCCGCTCCCGGCATCCCCCGACGACGCGCGCGCGGGGCCGGCGACGCGCGCTCCTGCCAGGCTCGGGCGCGCGCCCTCGCCGCCAGCGCGCGCCTTGCGCCCGGGACTGCGCTGGAGACGCGCGCGCCGCTCGCAGGAGCCAGCCCGGGCGTCCGGAACGGCGGTCGCAGCGCGCAGCTGGCAGGGGCTCCCGCCCGGGCACGCAGTCTCCTCCCCGGGGGCCTCCCGGGCCTCTCGGCGCCCGCCTCGCCCGCCGGCCCCAGCAGGCGCCACGGCCCGGCCTGGGCATGAGCGGCGGCTACTAGCTGCGCCCTGCCCGGGACGGACGCCCGCCCGCCCCGTCACGTGCGCCCAGGTCCCCGGCCGCCGGGACAGCACCGTTCCCATGGTTCAAGGTAAGGGCCGAGCGGGCGCGCGGGTCGCGGGGTGTGGGGGCGGACGACGCAGGCTGGGGAGCACCTGCCCGGCGCCCACGTCTGGAGCGCCCACTGCAGCCCGCCTGGCCGCCTTGCGCCAGGTCCCTGCCCTACGCAGCTGCCCGCCGCGTCCCCCGTCCCACACGGTCTCCCTCAAAGTGCACCGCTGTGGCGGAGGCTGAGATGGGGTGGCCAGCGCGGGCCTAAGGGAGAGGAGGGGACCCACGGTAGGAGGGGACGCTTCATTTCCCTCCAGCAGTGGCCTGGGGGGTGGGGGGGGGCAGTACTAGGGAGGGAAAGTTTCCCAGAAGAGCCCAGGGAGACCTGGCCCCATTCTTTCCCTGCCAGGAGCTGAGACCTTGTCATTCACCGAGATTTGCCTGTGCCAGACCCCATCATGATCACTTGACCTGCCTGTTATCCCCCATTCAACCCCCCCAACGCCCATGAGAAAAGGGACATTGGCCCCACTTCACAGATGCAGAAACTGAGCCTCAGAGAAGTTTGGTCTCTTGCCCAAGGTTGCACAGCCAGTAAGTTGCAGAGCCAGCCTCAAACCCACCAGCCTGTCCCCACCGCCTCACACCCTCCTTGGTCTGTTTGGAGTCTTGGCTTGAACAGCAGGCGGCGGGGGACCAGACTGGCATTTGGGATTTCCCAGCCAGGAATGAAAAGACCAAACACGAAAACCCAAGAGAGATTTCACATCCACCCTCAGGCTCCACTGCCTCACCCCACTCAGCGTCCTGTCTCTCTGTGGCCAGGGACTGCCTGGGCCAAGTGGCCCTGCCAGAGAGCATCCGGAGCAGCCCCTGTGGCTCTGAGACAAGAAACTTAAGGGTCAAGTTCATGGACCCTTCTCTGGGAGAGAGTCCTGGAGGCCGAGCCCAGCACATCCCCCTGGTACCTTCCCCAGGAAGCCGGAGCTCGGGAGTGCCAGAGATGTGCTCTGCCAGCCCTCTTCCCTGTGCTCCCCTGCACCCCTGCCAGCCCAGGCTCTTGGGGGGCTCCCAAGGACAGCGAGAACTTCCAGCACCGCAAAAGTTCAGGCTGGGAAAGCACCCGTTTCCATCTTCCCACCTTTCCTGCTTAACAGAATTGTGAGCAGAGCCAGGGTGACCAGGGCTCTGCCCACCTGAGCAGGCGGGTACAAGTGCTCCTTGGGCTGGGCTGGTGGCTTTAACTCTGTGCGCTGACTACAAGCTTTCTAAATAGCTTGGGTGCTGGCAGCTTGTGCAAAAATCCCTCCCCCCTTGAGGGAGGGGGTTCAGGAAACGGGGGGGTTTGTTCACTCGTCCTGGTGTGTGACTGCGGGTTTATTGAGCAGCTACACGAGGCTGTGAAAAAGACGGACAGGTGGTCTTGGTGCCCCGGACCCCGCTGGGCTTTGGTTTCTCCATCAGCTGAGTTTCTGTGTGTCTGGCTGGTCTGGACCCACCCGGAAAGCTTGGAAAGGGCCCGCTGAAGGGTTCGTGGTCTGGGAAGGACCCACAGGCTGTCCCAGCCTCAGCACCCCAGATCACGGGGACGGTGGTGGGAGCACCGGGTGTGCCAGCACCGTCTGGAACACCGGCACGTTCAGTGTGCCGCTTCTCCACGCTCGCACAGAGCCCCCGTCGGCCTCTTAGGTTGAGCCCCCAAACGCACACAGGTTCTACCAGCACAGCCGGTGAACACGAACAAGGGCGCCTGGGAAATGGTGGGCGCAGATGGAGAGGTCACGTTCTGCCCAGTTCTGTCCACCTTGCTGGGTGACCTTGGACAAGTCACTTTCCCTCTCTAGACCTCAGTCTCCCTTCTGTAAGATGATCGGGTGGATCATTTGATGTCCCTGCTGGTCATGGCGGCTCTGTCCCTCTCGCCCCGAGGGAGTGGGGGAGGCTGGGGGAGTACAGTCCTTCCCTGTTCGCCCTGGTGTTGACCGGGTGCCGAGTGGTTTTAAAATCTCCGGGCCGACCTGAGTCCAAGCCCCCCGTTCCTGCCAACCCTACTCCCCACTCACATGATCACCCCAGTTTTTCATGTTTGGGGCCCAGCTGCAAATCCCCGGCTCTTGGTGCTGGTCCTGGGTGAGGCTTCTCAGCGCGGGGACCCACCCCTGCAGGGGGATCTCTGGCTCCTGCCACGTGGGCCTGCTCTGCAGCGCTCAGCCGGGAGGGGTTTATTTCATCTCTGTCAGTTACTTCTGACTCCGACCTCCTGGGGCAGGAGGGGAGGCAGAGTGGCAGCCGGACCCTCGCTCCGTCCCCCACCCGGCTCCCGCCCTGCCGCCACTTCCCTCCCCGGAGTCGCAAGTCCTGATCCGCGTGTCAGTGAGACGGCAATTCAGCGATTCGTGTGGTGGAGAGAGTGGATTCCAGGCGGTCACTCGGCACCCCCATGTGCAGGAACCCTGGGGGGGCCACCGTGAATCCGGGCCCGAGGCTGTGGATGTCTAGCACTCGGCGTCAGGGCCCACCCTGCGGGGGCCGCGGTGGGGCTGGGGGCTGCTCCGCTTGGCTCCGCTGCTGTTCCTGGCACTGGTTTTCCTCGCAGAGCCTCAGGCCCGTTGCACTTGCTCCAGCGGGGATTGGGCAGGTCCCCCGTCTTCAGCTCTGCTGGGCCCCTTCCACTCCGGGTGGGGCAGGCTTGTGCCGTGGGCTGCACTGGTCTCTCTTCCCAAAGCGTTGTTCCCTTCGGAATTAGGACCCTGAACAGGCTCAAGCTGTTGAATCTCCCCCAGCCTTGGCGCAGCCTCCCTCGCTGCCATGCAGTGGTGCGCTGGGGAGACAGCCCTGCGCCGGGGAGGGGGCTGCGAAGGACCTGTAGACCGGGGCCCAGGGGCGAGGTGGGGTTCAAAGCCCGGCTCTGCTGCTCCCTGGCTGTGGGCGCCTGGCTTTGAAGTGGGGACCGTGCCCCTACTTCCCTCACACAGGGGCGGGGGCTGGAGGGGCGGGTGGGGTGGGATCGGGCCGCTCGTCACCGCTGCGCCAAGAGCCCACAGGAGCCACAGGCCGTGGGAGCCTGGGAGGGACGCAGCCAGCTCCAGCCTCGAGGGAACACACTCAGGCTGCAACAGGGAGGTGACCTGGGGAGGGAGCCTGTGGCCGGGGGGGCTCCCGAGGCCTCTGCGTCAGCCCAAAGGGGAACATGGAGGCCTGGGCCATGCGGTAGGAGACGGGCAGATGCCAGGCACACGGGTGGTGACGAGCGCGCTGGGGCAATGAGAAGTGGCCCAGGACTGAGCAAATACCCACTCTGTGACACTCCTCCAGGCCGAGTTCAGGCAGAGCCCACCTTGGCCAGAGACCGTGGTGGGGAACAGCTGGGATGGCCACGTGTGAGCAGTGAGGATGCAGCCCGCGGGGGGGTCATTCAGCCGCGACTGCGTATCAGCCCCTTCATCCCACCTGGCTGGGTGCTGCCGCCTGTGCTCTGGGCTCTGCCAGCCGTCGCGGAGGGTGTCTGTGGGTGCCCTGGCCAGGCCCAGCCAGTCACCTGTACCCTGTACTCGGCTTTCCCAGGTGGCAGAGGTGGGAGAAGGCTGGACCACTTGGGAGGCCCAGGTGGGGGCTGGCAGGGACCTGGGCAGTGGCCTGGGAAGAAACCAGGCTCTCAGGGCTGCAGTCTTGTC
The DNA here is from genome assembly GCA_004363605.1 of Indri indri. Classification (NCBI taxonomy): domain Eukaryota; kingdom Metazoa; phylum Chordata; class Mammalia; order Primates; family Indriidae; genus Indri; species Indri indri. The sequence goes on along the minus strand of RJWJ010022699.1, from coordinate 15,585 downwards.
AGTCACGTTCCCTGGCTGCTGAGGGTGGCAAGGTGGCCAAGGGGAAAAGAGCACAGCCATGCGTATGCCCACGCTATGTGTTCTCAGTAAACTTACTTAGCCTCTCTGGGCCCCAGGTTCTTAATTCAGAAAATGGCAATAATGACATCCACCTTGCAGGATGTGCCACATTCCCTCTCGGTCAGCTGACCAGGAGGAGGGTCTATGCACTGCTGAGCCCTCGAAAAGGCCTCTCTCCCAGGCGGCATCTGCCCCAGATGGCCCCAGCCAGCGTTCCCTTCCAGGCTCATCGATAGCCTTGGGGCCGCAAGCAGGCAGATCCCACACCGTGGGATGGCCGTGGCTCCCTGACCACAGAGTTCACAAAAGGCAGAGCCGTGGCCTCCTGCATCTCAGTTCTTCCACCCAGTCACGGCTTCTGCATGCGCTGGCGGTGGCGGAGCTGGCCCTCGGGGCACTGCCAGGCTGGCCCTGGTTGAGGGCTGGGCCTGCAGGCAGCTCCCGCGTCCCTGGAGCATAGACCTCTCTCTTGCTGTCATTGTCCGTGTGTGCTGTGTGTAGTTGCACATGACTTATAAATCCGGAACGGCGCTACTCAGACGTGGTCCCAGGACAAGCAGCATTCGCGTCCCTGGGAACCTTTGAGAAATGCGGGTGCTCAGGCCCTTTCAGCCCCGTCTGAACAAGCCCACAGGGGAGTCTGTGCTCCGTGAAGTGTGAGACGCACACTGTGCCACACAGCAGCGCGGTTATGTTTGCACAAAGCTGCTGTAGGGAACTGCGTCTGCTTCGTGCTACGTACATGATTAATTAGTGTACACTGAGCTCTAATATATACTGAAGGGTTTTCACTGAAAGAAAGGCCCGCTTTCTGTGCGAGGAAAGCCCGGCAGTCCAGCTTCTGTCGGTCTTGCAGAGTGAGGCCACGTTTCCCAGCTGGGGCCCCCCAACGCCCGGGGCTGTGGCAGTTTGCGTGTCAGCCGCAGAGGGCGCCCGGGGGCCAGGCTGTGCGTGCTCCCTCCTGCCCCTGCCGTGACAGGTCTTGGCGGTGTCTGCGTGTCCACGGCCGTTCTCCCATGCGTCCACCTGGAGCCCTGTCGGCAGCTGTCGTGCAGGTCACCCGCAGGCTCTGCTCCCCGCAGTGCTCATGTTATGGACTCGTTCAGCGATGTCATTGCTCCAGGCCGGGATGCCTGGTGGGGCGCGGGACGTGCACTTGTGAATAGAGAAAAACAGCGGTGCCGGCGCAGCTCTCTGTGGACTGGCGTGGGCACAGGGCAGCAGGGGGCCCAGACCCCAAGGCACATGCACCGTGGGCTGGAGCAGGCGGGAAGGCTTCCTGGAGGCAGGGCTGGAGCTGCGCCCTGAGGATGAGTGTGGAGGGGGAGCGGCAGGCGTGGCACAGACACGGGCAGGAGGACCTGTCTGTTGACGCTGGCTCGTAGTCGGTGGCCTGCCAAAGATGCCCCTGGATTTTCTCCTCTCCCTCTGAGGGTGAAAGGGAAGCAGCGGGCCACTTGCTGCCGTCTCGAAACCGTGCTGTGACCAGCCGAGGTTGGGTTTCCCGTGCACTGTCCCCCCTCTGCTGGCCCAAGACCTGCCCCTGCTTCCCCCCCTCCATGGATGAGCGAGGGGCGCTGCACCCAGCTCTGCCTCAGCTCACCCCCACCCCGCACTGGCGACCCCTCCACGCCACCACCTGCCACCATCCCCCTGGCGTCAGCCCCTCCTTTGGCCAGGAGTGCTGGGAGGCAGGGAAGGAAAAGGTCATGGGTGAGAGCCCCAGGGAAGGGGGGACCCCCATCGCAGGGGCCGCCTGGGGCAGCAGCGGTGCGTTTGAAGAGGGCCTCGCCTTTGTGTTCGAAACATCCCGTTCACATCTGGTCACCGATTCCAGGGTGTGCTGGCCCCACAGTCTCACTGGGTGGTTGGGGAGCTTCCCTAAGGCAAGATAAAGATGTTCATTTCTGCGGCTCAGGCAGGCGCCCTCCAGACGCCCTTTCCCCAGCGCCGGCCTGAGGGGGGTCCACACCCCGAGCCGGGAGCCCTGTCTCAGGCCCCCCTGAGTGCCTCTGCCGGCCGCTGCCTCGAGGGGCCAACTCTGGAACACCACGTCCCTCTCTGGTAGGAAGGAAGACGGTGCAGAGTGTACTTTCACTGGGAGATGGCAGCTTCCGTGCGCGGCGCTGTCGGCTGTGAGCCTCTGCTATTTACCTGCGTTTCGAGTCTGTTTGGCTGAAGCACTCGCCGTGCAGAGGCTCCCAGCTCCGGGGAACCCATTCGCAGAATTAAAACTACAGCCAGTCCAACTTTAATTTTACCTTCACGGACTTCCCACACGAGAATTCCCTCTAATTACTAAACAGATCTCTATTTCAAAGAAAAAAATTGTTTTAGCACGCAGCGTGTTGAGTAATCAGTTTTGTGGCTGTTTTTATCGCCAATGGGCTGGGCCGTGTGACTCGCTGCCGGCCTGGCCTTCCCCGGAGCCCCGGGGCAGGAGCAGAGGAGGGCCCGGGCCACAGGGAGGAGAAGGAGCCTCGGGTGCTCTGAACAGTCCCCTGGGGTAGGACCTGCCAGCTCCGCCGGGGCCCCGGCTCCTGCTGGTGGGCGCAGCCATGCTCCTAAGCCTCTCTGTGCCCTAGATTCTCCGTCTGCAGAGTCGGGCACGGCTCTTCCCCCGCAGGGTGGTGACGAAGCTTCGTCATCACCCATAGATGATCCTGGACGCCCAGTGGGCGTGTGACAATGGTGTGTGACACCGCATTCCGGCTCTCTGGGCACCGCTGGGGGCCGGTGGCCCCGGGTGGAGCTGAGGCCGAGATCTCAGACCAAGACCCAGCTGCGGGGTCCCGCTGGGGTGGCCCCGCTAGTCCACGGAACTTGAAGTGGGGTGACGAAGCCGGGAAACGCGTGCCCGCGGCGCACACCCCTGCCCTGGCTGCGGTGGCCAGCCGGTCCCTTGGGATGGGGCAGGCTGCCGACTCCGCCTTCACCTCTGCCCCTCATTCAGGATCAGCGCTACACACGCACACACGCAAAGACACGTGCACAGACACACACGGACACACAGACACGCAGGCACACACAGGCACACGCAGGCGTCAGCGGCTGTCAGGCTTGGAATGGGGTCCGAGATCTGAGCAAGAGCCGGCGACAGCCATGTGAGGGGCGGACGGCGGCTGCAGGTGGGCAGACGCGAGGAGGCGGGGCCGGTTCCTTGCAAAACGGCCGAGTGGCTGGAGCCCAGAGTCGGGACCAGAGGAGGACGAGGGACGCCGCCGAGGGAGTGAGGCCCAGGCCGGTGGCAACAGCAGCCGGGAGGTGCAGACGGAGGGTGCAGGGCTGCTCCCTGGGAGCGGACGGCAGCACCCTGGGGCAGGCGCGGCTGAGTCCCGCGGGGCCGGCTGATGCCAGCCTCGTCTGCCCGGGCTCTCCGCGGCACGGCAGGGACCTCAGGGCGTCTCTGGCCGAGCAGCCCAGGCTTTCCTTTCCCCATCTGCTGTTTGCCAGTGACTCTGACCCGTCCCAGTGCCACCTGTGAAGTAAGGCGGGGACCCCTGTCTCCCTCACCCTCGGGGCTGCTCTCAGGGAGGTGCTATACCTCAAACCTCTGCTGAAGCTGCAGAGCGCTGAGGAACACAGGTGTGATTCCAGTTAGCCACTGACGTCACAGTCCTGGGGACAGCGGACCCTCCGCCCTCCAGCAGCGGAGATTGTCCAGCAGCCCCAGCATGCCCCACCTCCTCACTGCAGCCCGCGCAGCCCGCGCCTGTAGCCATGGAAACTGCCTGTAACCTTTTGGATAGCTAAAGTATACATTGTTTTGTTTGTTGTTTAAAAAATATTTTACATGGATGTTTCCTTTGTTTTCACACCCCTGTGGCGATGGGTTTGGCTGACGTATAAGACACGAGGTCACCGTGTGCCCAAGCCCTGTGCCTCGCTCTGCACCATGCTTGCACTGAAGGACCCATGTCCAAGGGGCCGGGGTCCCTGGGGGGAGAGTCCCTCCGGAGCTGCCATCCTCTCCACCCGGCCTCCCCAAGACAAGCCACACTGCGCCCAGGGCCCCGTGAGCACAGCTCCGCCCAGCTGGCCCTGGAGGGGTCACAGAGCTGCCGAAGGCCCAGCAGGGAGCCCCAGAGCGGCCCACTCAGATGTTGCCACCACTGCTCAGGCTGGGCCTCTGGGAACCGAAACCCGGTGAGAAAGTCAGAACCCACCAGTGATGGGTCCAAAGGGTGTGCCCTGGCAAGGCGCGGAGCTGGGGACCCTCCTGGACCAGTCCGGAAGGGAGAAGACACAAGTGTGCCTCTTTATTTCCTGTTCATTGTGGAAAGTCACCCGCTTTCCTCTGCACAGCACATTCTGGGTTGATGGCTGCGGCTCTTTTTTCAGTACTTGAAGGATGTCATTCCACTGTCCCCTGGCTTCCATTGTCCCCGACGCACAGTCTGCCGCCGTCCTCATCCTCGCTCCTCCGTGGGTCGTGCGCCCCTTTCTCTGTTTTAGATTTTCTCTTTGTGGCTGGTTTAAGCCGTTTGGTTATAATGTCCCTTGCTGTTTTCTTCGTGTTTCTTGTATTTATAGTTTGTTGAGGTTTGTGGATCTCTGGGTTTGTCACTGTCACCCAACCTGGACATCTTGCGGCCGATATTTCTCTGAATTGTCTTCCTGCACCAGCCCGTGAGATCCCAGTTCCACGTGTAGGAGCCCACTGGAGTCATCCACATCTCACTGAAGCTTTTATTTGGGGTTTTCCCTCCGTGTGCTTCCCATGGGGTAGTTTCTGCCGCTGCCTGTGTGCTCACTAACCCTTTCTTTGGCGATATTTAATCCGAGTTACATCAGGTCGAGTGTGCTTTTCATCTTTGACATTTTCATTTCTTCATCTCTAGAACTTCGGTTTGGTTCCTTTTAATATCCTCCGCGACTCTACTTAACATGCTCGGTTTTCCGGTAGTGTTAGGAATATACGGCTGCAGTTAACAACGGTTTTAACGCCATGTCTCCTAGTCCTGTCACCTGCGCCATCTCTGGGCTGGCGCTGGGGACAGTTTTCCCTTCGTTGTGGACTGTTTTTGCTTCACGTGACGGTGACTTTCTGTGGCTGCCGGACGTCGTGGGCTTGTCCTGCTGGGTGTGGGTGTTCTGTGTTCCTTACGTACCTGTGAGCTCTGCTCTGGGCTGCGGTTGAGTCCTGAGACAGTCTGACCCTTTTGGATCTCGCTTTTTGGTTGTGCAAGACCAGAGCAGCTTCTAGTCAAAACCCTCCTGGACACCAGAGCTCTGTGAACGATGACGCTTTCCTGGCAGGTAGGCGGGGACGGGAGCTATGCCTGGACCTGCGTGAGCTTCAGATGTTGTCCCTGGTATCCCGGCCGGTCCCCTCTCTGGTGGTTTTGCTCACATACTAACCAGTGCTTGGCTCACGGTGCAGGGGCCTCCGCAGAGCGCCCTTGTTCTCTCTCTGCATGGCCCAGTCTGCGTCCTGCGGCCTCCAGCCACTTTGGCCTCCGTGGCCCCTCAGCTCTCTCTCCTCGACTCTCAGATTCCCAGGTTCTGCCCGGATTCCCTGCTCTGCAGCCTGGAGACTCCTACCAGGCAGGGAGCGCATGCAGCCCTTGTTTCTTTCCCATCCCAGGAGGCTCACTGTCCTCTGTCACCCGATGTCCGATGCCTTGAGGACTGTTGTTGCAAAGACCTTTGTCCTGGGTGCTGCACTCTTCTGGCGGGAGGGAGGGCCTGAGACCTGGGGCTCCACTGTGGCCGGAGCTGGTAGCTGAGGCTGCTTTTCCCGATGAGGGTTAGTCCTCCCCATTACGAGGTCACTCCTAGTCCCACTTCCGTCTCGTCAAACTTAGGCGCAGAGGAGTTGAGAAACCTACCCAAGGTGTGGTGAGCCTGGATCCACTCCCAGGCCTCCCCGTGTTGCCTCCTGGACAGGAGCAGCCGGCACAGTGGCTCCATTCACAGCCCCACGGCCAGAAGCCTCAGGCCTCCCGGGCCCCCTCCTGTACCCCGCTGTAGCCCCCACCCAGCCCTGTCAGTGCTCTCTCCCCGCCAGCCCCCAGCCCTCTCACCTGATGACCACAGCAGCCTCGGGCGGTCCCCTCCCACCCGCCTCCACCCAGCCGCTGCAGAGGCCTCTCGAAGCGCAGAAGGGACCCAGGTGCATCCCGGCCGGCACCCTCGGCACCTCCCGTGTGCCTTTGTCTCTCATGGACCGAGGGTGCTGGGCGCCCGCAGTGGGCAGGGACACCACTCCAGGCACCAGAACACAACAGCCCAGGCCTCACCCCTGTGCTCAGCAGCTCCGATTGCAGCAGGAAGAAACGGGCCGTGAAGGAAAGTGTCAGAGAGGGGAGGCGGGGGCCGAAGGTGCACACCCGCAGCCCCAGGAGTGGACATCGAGGCGGGTGTTTCAGTAGATGGTCTGGAAGTTGCGAAGCCGAGGAGACCCTGGGGGGCAGACACGGGAAGGGGCGTCCGAGGCCAGTGCCGCTGGGCCTTGACACTCAGGTCGGGAGACGAGGAGGAGCCGCAAAGGAGGCAGGAAGGGGTTGGGAGGGACTGGTGTCCTGGGGCCCTTTGTCCCCAAAGTGTGGTCCCAGGACCTGGGCGGCAGCAGCACCCGGAGCTTGTTAGAAATGCACGGTCACAGTCTGCGCCCCACGCAGCTCGCTGCGCGGGAAAACGTGAGGAAAACAGGCCCAGACAGCGCTTCGGGAAGGAAGGAGCCCTGAGCGCCCCACCCCCCGCCCCGGGGAGACAGGGACGGGGCTCCATGGAGGCCAGGTCAGGCGCCGACTCCCTGCTGCCCGCCGGCCTCTCCCGGCTGACATGACCCCCTCCCGCTCACACGCTCCAAGCAGACTGAGGTCCTTGACCCCACCTGCTCTGCCTGCCTCTGGGCCTTGGCACGTGCCGCATCCTCCAGCTCTCTTCCATGTCCCCCACTCGTCCTCGGGCTCAGCGTCCTCAGAGAGGCCTCTCCTGGCTGCCACCACCGCTAGCCCTCTCCTTCCTCCCTCCTCACGCCCCGGTGTAACTGCTCACATCCCTGAAGACAGGCCACCTGGAGCGGGAGGCGGGAGGCTGGAGCTCCGTGGTGTGGACGTGGTCTCACAGGGGCGGCGGAGGGGTGGCCGGGGCTGGGGTGGCAGAGGGCGTGGCCGGACAGCCGGTCCTGGACTCTGGAGCTATGTGGCCACGTGAGCATCTTCCTCTGAGGCCGCCAGTCTGCCTGACTGGCCGGGTGGCTGTTAGTGGCTGCTGGACACACCCCAGGCCTCCACGTCAGCTGCCCGGAACTGGGCCAGTCTGAGGCTCAGGTTGACATTTCCAAAGCCTCCCAGACAGCAGCGTGGGGTGCATCCTCCTCCTGGAGTGGCATTGTCACCGCGCCCCTCCCCGGGTGCTCAGCTCCCAGAGGCCAGACCTGGGGTGAGGGTGAGGGAGGGTCCCAAGGGGTGAGGATGTATTCGGAGGAGCTGGGCTGGACGCGCTGTGGGGCCATCGTTATGGATGGTGGTTCTCGGTGTGGCCTCTGCAGCCCGGGAACGTGCAGGAAACGTGCATTCTCAGCCCACCTGGCCTCTGAGTCGGGGTTCAGAGCCCTCGGGGGTTGCACGCCCAGGCGCGGGGAGCAGCGTCTTCAGGCCCCGGGGAGGACTAGACAGACCCCCTGGAGGGGCCCACAGAGCCCCCCGCAAGCAGATGAGCCGGGGGGGGCAGGAGAACTGCGCGCGTCGTCAGCCGCAGTTCCTGCCCAGGCAGCGGGTGGGCAGCGCCCTGGTGTCTCCCCGCCGCAGGGTGGGGAGCAGGGCCCGGTGCCAAGATGCAGCAGACACCGCGTCACAGGGGCTTGGCAGCAACTGTCACGGTAGGCGCGGAGGGAGGTAGCCACTCACAAGCAAGGTTGGCCGGGCTTGGGCAGGTCGGGCACTTGAAGGGGCCCCGGGAGGCAGACGATGGTGCCTGGGAGCTGGGCCTGCCTTCCCAGAGCCGCCCGCGTGCGACCAGCGCAGTCTGCCCGCCACATTCGAGAGGCAGGCGCCGCTGTTGCGGAGCCCGCACCGCCCTGGGCGGGTCCTTTCCAAAAGGTAGCGGTGGCGTCCAGGTTCTCTGGACCGGCCCCGCTGGTCCCTGTTCCCACTGAAACACGGAGGCAGCCCCAGCCCAGCGTGGGACACGCGTGTGCAGCAGTGGAAGCTCGGACTGCCCCAGGGTCCCGGCCCGGCCCTCCCTCCCATCTGCCTTCCGGGCCCTGTTCTCAGAAGAGGAAGTTGAAAAAAAACAACAGAAAACTTAAGTCCCGCAGCAGAAAGGGTCCCGAGAACGCAACTTCTGCACGTAGTTATGTTTAAGGGCGAGAAAACGCGAGCCCCTCAGCAGCCGCGCCGGGACCTGCCTGTCTCCCTGTTCCCTGCCTCCCGCCGCCCGAGGGCGCTGCGTCGGCCTCCCCCCCACCCCCCCCGCACCCATGGCGGGATCCCCGGGAAGCTCAGCGGAGCTGCCTGGACCCCAGCAGGCGCACAGTCTGGTGGCCGGAAGACTAGGGGCCACAGGAAACCAGGTCTCGCCTTCCAGCGGCTGCGGGGGTGGGGCAGCCGGGCTTACCCTCGACCCTCCCGCCCGCACGCACGTGGGGTGGGGGCACGGGACGTCCGCTTTGGGGTAGCGCGCCCTGCTCACCCCCCGGCACCCCAGCCCTCGCTGTGGGCCTCTCCCGTGCTGAGCTTGCTGGCTCTGCGTCCTTGTCTGCAAAACGCCCGCACTGTCCTAGGGGTTGAAGGAGACGCTGGTGAAAGGAGTCACCCGGCACAGAGGCAGCGGTGCTCAGTCCGGGACACGGGCTTCTTATTATGCAGAGGCACTGGGAGCACTGCAGGGTGTTCGAGGGAGGCAGCGTCCTGTCCAGACGTAGGGTTCAGGAACCCCCGTGGGGCAACGCAGGACGGCAGGGGCAGGAGCCCCAGTCAGGGGATTACCCCGGTCCCAGGGAATTTTCTGAGCGTTCTCTTTGTTGAGAGCAGATTTCTCTACACTGTTGGGATCAGCAATGTCAGTGGCTGAAGGGCTGGCCGGAGAGATGGGCGTGAACCGTGAGCTGCTTCGTGGACGTGCATAAATACATCAGACCATGAGGCGCGGGGGTCAGGGGAGCTCTGGGGACTTCTGGGAGAGTAGCCTGGTCCCTTCCCCCTCCTACCCCCCACACCACCACCTTGGGGCCCAGAGGCAGTTCAGGGTGGCTGGGCTGTGTCGTGTCTGCAGCAGAGATGCAAGGTGACCTGGGCAAGGCCCCTTCTCCGGGGGCGCTCAGCACCCATCTGCACAGTAAGGGGGTGGGCCTCATGCTAGATCTTTCTGTGCTGCTGTGCCCAGCCCCAGAGCCTTGGATCCAGCCTCCTGGACCACACAGCCCAGTGGCCGCCCTCTGGGCAAGCAGGACCCCAGCCAGAGGCCACAGCTCCAGGCCTGACAGCAGTGGTGACAGCCCAAGGTTAGCTGTTGCAGGATCTCCTAAGCTTTCTCTTCTGAGGGCTTTATTATTGTTATTATTATTATGTATTTGTTTGAGACTGAGTCTCTCTCTGTCACCTGGGTAGAGTGCCATGGTGTCATCATAGCTCACTGCAGCCTCAAACTCCTGGGCTCAGGCAATCCTCCTGCCTCAGCCTCCTGAGTAGCTGGGACTACAGGTACATGCGCCACCACACCAGGCTAATTTTTCTATTTTTACTAGACATGGGGTCTCGCTCTTGCTCAGGCTGGTCTCAAACTCCTGACCTCAAGCGATCCTCCTGCCTTGGCCTGCCAGAGTGCCAGGATTACAGGTGTGAGCCATCTCTCAGGGCTTCGTTCTGAGAGCTTTAAATGGCATGGTAGCCTGCCTGACAGAAGCGCCCCACAGCAGGGCTCCCGCCGGCATGATCTCCCCAGGCCCGCTGCACCCACCGTGGCCAGGAGGCAGTGGCCCCAGGTCTGCCACACAAGCCCTGACCAGGGAGCCCCACACAGCTTCAGCGCAGCCCATGATGAAAGCTGGGGGGTGGGGGGGGCCTACTCCTGACACCCTCTGCCCCACCCCAAGTTTCCTGAGGTTTGGGGACAGTCACTGCCTGGGAACTGTGCCAGGGGGGTGGCCACCCCCTGGGATGCCTTCTCTCCCTAGGTAGTGGGAGGCCAAGCCCCCTCACCAGCCCAGGTGGAGCAAACACCTGCTCCCTCCAGTTTCCTGCTTCCTGGTCGTGGACCAGGGGCCTCCAGCCACCCACAGTCCTGGGGTCTGCACCGGCCCCCCTCTTCTGGGGCCATAGCACCCCCCAGACTCCCCTCCTCAATGCCAAGCTGTGTCCTTGGTGGGCCAGGCAGGGCTCCAGCCCCGGGTCTGCTCTGGGCTTGGGCAGCAGGAGCCGGTCCTGAGCGTGACCTCTGTGGCTTGGTCACCAGACAAGGACCGGCTTTGAGCTCCATCCTGGCCTCTGGGGCAGGACGGGTGTCTGTCCAGCCAGGCTTTCTGCTCTCTGAGTGGATGGTCTCACTCTGTGGCTTCCATTCACTTCCTGGAAGACGTGTCAGGTCTTCTCCCTGCAGAGAGGTGTCGAAGCCTGCCTCCCCAGAAGGCCCAGGGAGCGTGTCCCTGGCTGGTAGCTTTGCACCCCTGCCTTAGCTGACTCTGCCACCGGGGAAGGTCGTCTCCCCCGGAGGAGCCCAGGCTGCAGTGAGGTCAGCGCAGCAGACATGGCACATGGCGCAGAGCGCCCACGAAGCCGGCAAATGGTGTCCCTGTGCCCTTTCTGAGGGGCTCTCAAGGCATCTGGGCCACCAAGTGGGCCAGCCCAGGGCACCCGCCAGTTTCCTGAACCCCAGCCCCCACCCCAGCCCGGCCGGGGCATTTCTGGCATCCCTGGCTCCCGCCCCGGCACTGGCACGGCCGAGCCCAGGGGCTGCTCGGGCCGAGGCTGGGCTTGCAGGGAGACGCTGGGTGCTGGGAGCTGCGTCCAGGCCCCAACCCCTCCCCCGGCCCACCCCGCTGGGCTCTGGGTAGTATCTCCGAGACCAACCGCGGCAGCCGAGCACTTCCTCGCCTGTTTATTACGGAATGCAGGAATCCGGGAGCCCGCGGAGCATGAAATTAGGAACAAATGTGGAGGAGGTCTAGACAGGAACTCTGTGGGCCACGCTCCGCGCACGGGCGACGGGGCCCTTGGGCTTCCAGGTAGCGGGAGCGCCTTGTAGCCAGACAGACGTGTGTGTGGAGAGAAAGGCGTCCTGGTGTTCGAGCCCTGGAGAGACGCCGGCCTGTGGCAGAGTCTGGCTGTGAGGTGGCGAGGCTGGTGTCCCAGCCCGGCTCCGCCCGCGCCCCCGGGCCAGCCCTCCACCGGCCTTGGTTTCCCCATCTGGACACGAGCCGCACTTTCCACTGTTGGTTGGGAGATGCGTGTTAAGCCGCGTTTTCCAGGCCCCCGTGGTGCCTGGGCGCCTGCGTGTTTGCCAGGCTCTCCGGTCTGGTCCTGGCGGGTTTGGAAGTCCCCGGGCTGGGTGAGCTGCATGGCCCAGCCAGCACAGAGGGTGCTGGACGTGGCTTCTCCTGGGCACCTGCAGGGCGCTGGGTCGCAGGTGAACCAGGCAGACAGAAGCCTTCACTAAGCATGGCTGCATGCCCTGCGCCATGCCAGGCACCAGCTGGGCCTTGGCACAAAATAAACAGACGGGGGAGGTCCGGTCCCCGCTGCCTTTAGGGCGGGTGAGGTCTGGAGTTGCAGCGAGAGGGAAGAGAAAAATGGAAGTGTCTGGAACTGAGCACAGGACGTGTGGTCCAGATGGCAGTGAGGCGGGGCTGTGCCGGGGGAAGGGGTGCGGGGCCTGAGGGGGGCAGGTGAGGCCGGTGTCTGGCCCTGTGGCCAGGTGTTTCCTGCCCGCCCCAGCTCCGCGCCGTGTGGTCCCCAGTGCCACGGGAGACAACCCGGGCTTGTAAACGCGCTGGCTGTCCTTGCCAGCCACGGGAGGAGGCCTGGGGCTATTGGAGAGGACTGTTGCCTGCATCCCCCCACAGACTGTGGGGGTGAGGGTGGGGGGTGCACAGAAGGGCCCGTCTCACAACCTGTCTCTAAAAATCCAGAGTGGGAACAGGGAAGCAAAGCCATTTATAAAGCTTTAAAACCGTTTATGGTCCCAGGGGGCAGATTAACAATTCAGCGCTATTCTCGCCGAATTGTCTTGGCTGGCAGCACGCAGACAGCACGGCAAGCCGGAGGGGGGTGCGCCCGGGTGCAACCAGACAGCAGAGCAGCCTCCGCCAGGTTGTCCCTGGGCCTGCCTGGCACCTCTCTGCCTCAGCTTCTGCCTGTGCTGTTCCTGCACCCATAGCCCCTCTCCCCCTTCTTGTGGCCCAGCCAGTCGAGACAGCCCTCCTCAAGGACCGGCTCAGAGCCTCCTCCTCCAGGAAGCTCCCCTTGGTTAACCCCCCACCCATTACTGTCATCTGCAGCGCAGAGCCCCGGGGACCCCCCGCTACTCTCTCAGGCACCCAGCATTCTCAGAGCACAAGTGTCCCTGGGACACTGGGTCAGCCCCACTGACCGAGAAGGGCCCCAGGCAGGTACGAATCAGAGTGTCTGCAGCCATCCCCTTCTCTGCCCACCCTTGGGTGGTGCCATCTTGACTCACCGCCAGCACTTTTTCACATTTGTGATCCTAGAACCCTGTTAGGGTATCTACATCACCTGGGCCCTCCCTGGGCTAATTAAAAACAAAAGCCCCACAGAGCCCGGGGGAATCGGTTGCCTAAACCGCGCCATACGCACTTCACAGATAAGGACACAGCCCAGAGAGAGGCCCCCACCCACGCCACCAGCAGGTACTTAGCCGGATACCCCTCACCTGCTGCCCTGTTGGGCAGGACTCATGTCACGCGGGGTGCAGCCGGGTGGAGTCCCAGGACCCACCGAGATCTGCAGGCTCAGAGCAGCACAGGGGGTGGGGGAGGGAAAACAGCCCCGGGTCGGCATCCTGCTCTTCCCTGTGAAGTGGTGGGGGGATGTGGTCCCTCCGGCACTGGCGTTATGAGGTTCCGTGACGTGCGTTAGAGAAGTTCAGGAAGGCTTCCTGGAGGAGGAAGGCACCTGCTTGGCTCTGACGCCAGGATAGGCCAGGAGACAGGGGCATCCCGAGTGTGGGGTCCCGGGGGCCGTGTTACTCTCGGAGCTGTTGGGAGTTAACTGTGGACTGATGTCAGGCCGGTGCCGGCAGAGTTGCCAGCGTGTGCGTCTGTTGGCCGGGCCTGGCCTAGGACCTGGCGCCCGCCGCAGGCGTTGCTGCTCCTCGGCGCGTGCGTATCTGCAGAGCGAGGCTGAGACGCTCCAGCTGGACGGGCCCGGGTGTCGGAGGGTGGCTGCTGACAGCCCTGGGCACCCGGCCCGAGCCAGCACCCTTCCCGCCACGCCGCCAGGCTGCCCGCCGCCAGAGGGGGACCTGGGCCCAGAGGAGCCGCGGCCTGGGGCCTGCAGTGCCAGGCAGAGCGCTGGGCCGTCTGTGTCTCAGGCCTGGCAGGGAGACTCTGGGAGTGGCTGCCTCCCTCAGGGCCCTGAGACAGGACTTGGACCCAGAGCACAGCCCCCTGCCAACCACAGAGCCCTCATCCTCCGCACATCACAGAGACACAGGGACACTGAGTCCCACCCTACAGCCAACCAGACGCAGAGCTGGGCTGGCCATCGGGGTCCCGTCTGAGTGCACCGTAGGGAGCTCCCCCTTAGCTGTCCCGCCACGGCCACCTGCGGTCCCATCCTCCCTGCAGCCCCGGCGTCAGTGGGGGGCCCTCGACCCAGGCACATGCTTCCCTACAGGACGCGACCCCCCACTACAGTCAGCAACCCCCACTGTGTGCCCAGCGTGGCTGGGGGCCGTGGTGCCACTTGGGCACTCAGGCGAGTGCCTGCACCTCCCCCCAAGCTCAGCGGGCTCCCGCGCGGATGAAGTGGGGCCCTCATTATCCGGGTGCAGGGAGTAGGGAGCCACTCTGCACTGTGGGGCTCAGGCCGGGTGTGAGGACCGCAGCCTGGGCCTCCCCGCGCTAGTCTCCTCTCTGCCTCCTGGACCGGCTCCTTCTGGCTCTCCATACACACGGCTGAAAATGCCACCCCTGCCCACAAGGTCAGGTGACCACAGGGACCAGCCAGTGTCCCAGGTCCCAATTCCATGTCCCAGGGGAGAAGCTGGCCCAGCCGGGCACACGTCCATGCTGGCCCGGCCAGTTGTAGACACAGGGGCAGCAGACGTGGGCAGAGGTGGCTTCCAGCTTCTTGGCTCAGGGCAGGACACAGAGCAGAAGGCCGGGGCTGCCTACACCCCAAAACCGACGGAGTGTGCTTCCCTAAAAGTGTCGCAGGACTCGGGACGCTCACACGGGGGCAGGGGCTCGGCGGCACTCAGGGATGGCAGCGGCAGGTGCGGCCCTGACCCGACCCCTCACCTTACTGGCGCTGGGCCCAGGCAGCTGCGTCTCCTCGCCAGGCCGTGGTGTGCGCGTCTTCAAAGTGGGCCGCACACCCTGGGGCTGCGGTGGGGTCTCAGGAGGACCCGCCTGGCAGGTGCTGGATGGGATGACGGGGTCGGCAATGGCCTCTGTGCCCAGGCGGCCCTGGGCTCCCGTGCAGGCCGTGGGGCGTGTGGCCCTGATATCGTGGCTTTCAGCTGTGAGGGGGCCCGTTTGCCAGGATGACGCACACAGACCAGCCTTGCCCCGGGGGTTGCTGGAGCTTGGCTTTGTCACCCGGAGGTGGCCCTGCCCTCCCCAGGCTGTCCGCGTTCCTGGGGCTCCAGCAGTGTCCCTGCAGGCCTCCGAGAGGAAGAGCCCCACGCTCCAGCAGCCACCTACTTGGCTTTGCCTGTCCTTGGAGAAGAGTGTGGAAGCCTCTGGACCCCTCACCAGCCCCTCTGCACATCCGGCTCCATGGGGTCTGCCTGGGGTCAGCCTGCACCCTCAGCAGGGATGGGCGGGCCAGCTGGCCCCAGCCACCCGGGAGGCCGAGGTGCGCAGGAAAGTGGGGTCCTGGGGCTCCTTCTCCGTCTGTGTCTGTCTCTGCCTGACGTCTCATCACTGGGTCTGTTTGGATCTCTGCTCCATCTGCTTCGTGCGGTCCAGGTCCAGTCCCGGCCTGGCCAGTGCTGCCTGGGCAGGCCCCGTGTCGGCACAGGCCCACGCCCTCCACCTGTCGTCCTTGCCTGGCCAGAGCCCTCCAGGCCTTCGACCCCCCAACTCTCACTGCAGAGTCTGCAGGGACACCGTGATGCCTGCGGCCTCCCCCACATCCCTCCCCGCACCCCCTGTCCCCACCCGCCCACCACCCAGACCTTGAGTTTCCAAACAAAATCCCCATCTGTCAGTTATTCTCACACATTCCAGGAAGGGGATAAATTGGCCCAAATTCCAGCAAGTGCTTGGCAGCATTTACCAAAAACTTCAGAAATGTGCATGCCACAAAGCTCTCCCTCGCACATTTCTGCGATGGCACAAAGTGGGAACCACGCGCTGCCGCCCAGGGCCCGGCAGGTGCGCTGGGGCTGCCCCGC
>RJWJ010022698.1:0-26589 GCA_004363605.1 Indri indri | reverse complement strand
GACCGTACACCACTGGCGTTTTCTACCTCACCGTATCCCGGTGGCTGTATGTGCGTGACCCAATTGGATTGGCCCCATCCGTGTCCGTATCCCCTTAGCCGTATCCCCCTGACCATGTCCCATTGCCCTTACTGCCTCCCCTGAGCCCGCTGGCCGTGTGCCCCTGACCCTGTGCCCCTGACCCTGTCCCATTGGCCTTTTCCCCGGACCGTATGCCATTGTCCTCATTCCCTAACCTGCGCTCCTAGGCCATATGCCCCTTTCCCTGTCCCGCTGGCCTAATCCCCTGACTTGAGCTCATTGGCCTTACCTCCCTGACCATTTCTTTCTCCCTCAGGCCCACGCCTCTTTTTCATTGGCCGTGTTTGTGTATCGCATGCATTGGCCCGATACCCCTCACCGCGTCCCAGTGGCCTTATCCCCCTGACCTCATCCGATAGGCCTTATGTTTTAGTCCCATAGCCTTGTCCTTATCCCCCTGACATGCACCAATAGCCTTAACTTACGGCCATAGCTACATGAGTTCATCTCATGGGCCTGATCCGTTGACATTATGCCGTTCGTCTTTTCCCCCGGACCATATGCCATGGCCTCCTTCCTTTCCGTTAACCTGCGGGCCATCTCCCTGACCATGTTTCCTTGTCCTTATTTCCCTGGCTATATCCCATTGACCTTAACTTCCGGCCTCATCCCCTTGCCCTTAACCCACGTGGCTTTTGCCTTGACCATATCCCACTGACCTTACTTATGGCCTGATGCCCCCTTCCTTTTTGTCCCACACCTAATTCCCTCACCCTCTCCCATTGGCCTCGTCTCTGTCATCATATCCCATTTGCCTTATCTTTTGGTCTTATCCTGTTGTCCTTCACCGCCCATTCTTTATCCTCCTATGCCTAATGTGCCTGACCACATTCCATTGGCCATTGTGTCTGGCCTTTTTGCCGTGGTCTTATCCACCACTGTTATTCACCTGTCCTTGTCCCATGTCAGTAACAGAATGGCCTTATCTCTGTCACCACATCCCATTGTCCTTACATTTGGATATTGTCCCTCTGGCAGTATACACTTGGCCTTGTAAAGGCTTATTTTCATGGCCTTATCCCATTGTCCTTGTTCTCCGTACTTAACTCATTGGTCTTACCCCCTTTACTGTATCTCAATGGCTTTATCCCTCTGATTTTATCCCATTGTCCTCATCCAAGTGACCTTATCTCATTGGCTTTATCCTCCTGACAATATCCCTTTGGCCATATCCCTCAACCACATCCTATTCCCCTTGTCCCACCGTACATATGCCATTTGCCTTGTCCCCTAACTTTAGCCTGTTGACCATATCCCTTGACCGTATCCCATTGGCCTTATACCCTGACCTTAGCCAATTGGCCTTAAATCCCAGACTATATCTCTTTGGCCTAATCCCCATGATGCTTTTCTATTGGCCTGATACCTGCGTCATATCCCCTTGGCCTTATCCCCCTGACCAAGTCCCATTGGACTTACTCCCTAACCATATCCCATTGGCCTTATATTTTAGCCTTATGGCCCTGTCCTTATCCATTTGAGATAGCCCATTGGCCTTAAGTTTTGGCCATATGTTCCTGAGTTTATCTCATTGGCTTCACCCCTTGACCTTGTCCCATTGGCCTTTTCCCAATGACCATATCCCATTTCCTTAATTTTTGGCCTTATCCCCCCGTCCTTATGCCCCCATGTCTTAATTGCCTGACCATATGTCATTGGCCTGAACTTATGGCCTTATACCCCTGTTCTTGTTGGCATTACATACTTAGCCCTATGAAGGCTTATTTTCGTGGCCTTATCCTACTGACCTTATGCCATTGCCCTTATCTCTCTGGACTTAACTCAGTGGTCTTATCTCCCTAACCATATCTCAACTGCCTCATTCCTCTGATCCTATCTCATTTTTCCTATCCCTCTGACCTTATCCCATTGGCTATATCCTCCTCACAGTACCCCGTTGGCCTTATCTTCCTAACCATATCCTATTGGCCTTATCTCTCTGACCATATTCCATTGGCCTTATCTGTGTGTCCATACCCTATTGATCTTAACTTTTGGCCTTATCCCCTTGCTTTTATCTCATCATGCCTTATCCCCTGATCATATCTTATTGGACTTACCTTTTGCCCTTGTCTCCCTGGCCTTCTCTACCATGTCTTTTCCTCTGGCATTATTGCCTGGACCATATCTCGTTGGACTTATCCCCCTGGCCTTGTCAGCCTGGCCTTATCCCCCAGGTTTATTCCCTTGGCTTTGTCCCTGAAATTGCCAGACTGGTCTTATCTCCCTCACCACCTCCCTTTGGCCTTATATTTTCTAATTGTCCCCATGGCATTATGCACTTGGCCCTTGAAAGTCTTATTTCTGTGGCCATATCCCACTGGCCTTATCTCACTGTCCTTATTTACCTGGCCCTACCACCCTGGCCCCATCTCATTGGCCCTATCCCAAGGCCCTATCACCTTGATCATATTCTAATAGGCTTATGTTTTGTCTTTGTTCCTTGGCTTTTTGTCCCTGGCCTCTTCATCCTTGCCTTGTCCTCCTTGGCTTGTTCCCCTGGCCTTGTTTCCCTGATCTTACTTCACTGGGTTATCCCTCTGGCCTTATCCCCCTGTTCTTTTCACCCTTACCTTAACATTTTGGATTTATCCACCTATGTTTATGCCCTGACCATATCACATTGACGTTAATTTTGCCGTATTTCCTTGAGCTCATCAGCAGGACCTAATATGCTTGGACTTATCCCCATGACCTTATCCCCCCACTTTATCCTCCTGACCATATACCCCTGGCCTCGTCTCATTGGTCTTGTCCTGCTGGCCTTGTCCCTGTGGGCTTGTTCCCCTGAGCTTGTCCCCCTGACTTGGTACCCCAGCTTTATCTACATGGACCTATTCTGTGGACCATATCCCATTGGTCTTATACTTTGCCCTTTTCCCCTGGCTTTATCCTCTGGCCTTATTCCCTTGGCCTTATCCCCATGGCCTTATTTTTTGGCATTATCTTCCTGACCATATCACATTGGCCTTATGGTATGGCCTTATTCCCTGTCCTTATGCCTCCATGCCTAATGACCCTATAGTTTACTCCCCTGACCATATTCCATTAGCCTTTTCTCCTGGCCTCGTCACCCTGGCTGTATCCCCCAGGGTTATCCCTCTGGCCCTGTCCCCATGGTAGTATCAGACTGCCCTTATCTCTATTACGATATGCTAGTGGCTTTACATTTTAAAACTGTCCTCATGGTATTATGTACTTGGCCCTTTAAAGTCTTATTTCCATGGCCTTATCCTACTGGCCTTATCCCATTGGGCTTATCTCACTGGTGTTATCCACCTGGCCTTACCCACCTGGCCCTATCTCACTGGTGCTATTCTATTGGCCCTAAAGCCCTGACCATATCCTATTTTCCTTATGTTTTATATTTGTTCCCTGGCTTTGTCTCCCTCGCCTCTTTACCCTTGCCTTGTCCCCTTGCACTTGTTCTCATGGTCTTCCTCCTCTGGCCTTAGTCCCCTGGTCTTATCACCATGATCTTTTCACCCTGGCCTTACTCTCCTGGCCTTAACCCCTTGGCCTTATCCACCTGTATTTAAGTCTTGACCATATGCTATTGACCTTAATTTTGGCTTATTTCCCTGGGCTCATCAGCAGGATGTAATTCTCTTGGTCTTATCCCCATGACCTCATCCTCCCACTTTATCCCCCTGACAATATACCCCTGGCCTTGTCTCACTTGTGTTGTCCTGCTGGCCTTGTTCCCCTGGCCTTGTCCTCTGCCTTGGTACCCTGGCCTTATCCACCTGTACCTATCCTTCTGACCATATCTCATCAGCCTTATCCCCTTCTCCTTGTGCCCCCATGCGTTATCCCCTGACCACATCCCGTTGGTCTTAACTTCTGGCCTTATCCCTCTGTTGTTATCCCACCATGCCTAATCCCCCTGACCATAACCCGTTGGCATTTTACCCTGGCCTTGTCGTCCTGGGACCATCACCCAGGATTATACCCCTGGCCTTGTCTTCCTGGCAGTGCCACACTAACCTTATTTCTCTTACCACATTGCATTGGCCTTAACTTTTGCATTGTCCCCTGGCATTATAAACTTTGCCTTATAGACCTGGATTATTTCTGTGGCCTTAACTACCTGGCCTTATCCCCCTGGCCTTATCCCTATGGCCCTATTCTGCTTACCATATCCCACTGCCTTATGTTTTGCTCTTGTCCCTTGGCTTTATACCTCTGGCCTTGTCCCGTGGCTTTCTCCTCCTGTCTTTATCCCCCTAGCCTTTTCCCCCTTTGCCTTATCCCTTTAGCCTTATCATCCTGGCCTTATCCACCTGTCATTATGTTGTGACCACATCCCATTGGCCTTATATTTTTGCCTTATTCTCCTGGCTTTATCTACTTGACCTTATCCCCATGACTTTATCCCATCGATCTTATCATTTGGTCTCATTTCCCTGTCCCTATCCCCCATGCCTTATACCCTGGGATCATGTCTCTGACCATATCCCATTTGCCTTATCCCCCTGCCTTTGTCGCCCTGACCGTATACCTCAGGATATTCACCTGGCATTGCTCCCAGGCAGTAACATACTGGCCTTATGTCCCTGACCACATCCCACTGGCCTTAGGTTTTGACATTGTCCCAATAACATTATACACTTGGCCTTAGAAGAGCTTATTTTCATGGCTTTATCTCACTGACCTTATCCCCCTCCCTTTATTCCACTGGCCTTATCCCACTGCCCTGGTCTCAGTGGCATTATCTCTCTGGCCCTATCTCAGTGGCCTTATCCCCCTGAAAGTTTCCCTTTGGCCTTAGCCCCTGACCATATCCCATTGGTATTATACCCCTGATCATATCCCATTGGCCTTATCCCCCTAAATATATCCCAGTGGCCATATAGCTCTGAACATATCTCACTGGCCTTATCCACCTGACCATTTCCCAATGGTCTTAATATTTGGTCTTATCAGGCTGTCCTTATCCCCCCATGCCATTGGCTTTAACTGTTGGCCTTAACCCCCTGTCCATATCCCCATGACCTTATCTTATTGGCCTTCTCTTTCTGACCATATCCCATTGGCCTTATTCCCTGACCATATCCTATTGATCTTATCGCCCTGACCGTATCTCTTTGCCCTTATCTCATTGGCCATATCCTTCTGACCATATCTTATTGGCCTTATCCCATATCCATGTCCTATTGGCTTTATCCCCATGTCTGTATCTCTTTGGCCTTATCCTCCTGACTGTATCTCACTTGCCTTATCCCCCAACCATGTCTCATTGACCTTATCCCCCTGACCACATTTCATTGGCTTTATCTCCCTCATCATATCCCATTGGCCTTAACTTTCAGACTTATCCTCCTGTCCATATCCCATTGGCCTTAACTTTTGGCCTTATTCCCATGTTCTTTTCTCCCCATCCCTTATCCCCCTGGCCATATGCCACTGGTGTTATTTGGCCTCATCCCCATGGCCTTATCCCTCTTGCCTTGTTCCCCCGGCATTATCTTTCTGACCATGTCCCATTGGTCCTATCTTTTGGCTTTGTTCTCCTGGACGTAGCCCTGTGGTCATATCACTGCCCTTATCTCCCTCAGTTATATCCCTGGCATTATCCCCCTAGCATTATCCCCTGGCCGTATACCCTGGCTGTATTCCTCTGACCATATGCCATTTTCCTTATCTTTTAGCCTGGTCCCCCTGGGTATTTTCCTCTACCCTTATCCTCCTGGCTTTAACCCCCTGATAATATCCCAGAGGCCTAATCTTTTGAACTTGTCCCACTGGCCTCATCATCCTGACCTTATTCTCCTGGCTTTATCCCCTGACCATATCCCACTTCCGTTATATTTTACCCTTGTCCCTCTTGCCTTGTCCACCTGGCCTCATTCTGCCTGCCTTCTTCCTCTTGGCCTCGTTAGCCTGCCCTCTTCCTCCTGTCCTTATCCCACTGGATCTATTCCCTTGACCATATCACATTGGCCTTACCTTTCAGACTTTTTTCCTGGCTTTTTCTCCTTGTCCTTATTGATCTGTCCTTATTCCCCTGACTACATACCATCGGCCTTATCTTTTGGCCTTTTCCCCCGGCCTTACCTACTGACTTATCCCCCTGGCCTTATCCCATTGGCCTCACCCCCTGTTCTTATCCCGCTGGCTCATCCCCCTGTCCTTATACCACTGGTGTCATCCCCGTGACCATAATCCGTAGGCTTTATCTTTTGGTCATATCCCCCTGGCTTCATCCATCTGGCCTTATCCTTCTGGCCTTCTTCCACTGGACTTACCTGCCTGGCCATATCCCCTTTGTCTTACTCTATTGGCCATATGCCCCTGCCTTACTTTTTTCACCTTACTTACCTGGCTTATCTTTCTGGCCCTATCCCTCTAGTTTTGTCCATTTAACTTTATGCTCCTGGTCTGACTTCCTTATTTTTACCCACTTGGACATTTCTGCTGTGCTTACCTTCTTGGCCTTACCCACCTGGCCTTATCCTTCCACATCACCCTGGCTTTGTGCTCCTGGCCTGATTCCTCTGACTTTATCCACACACTCTGATGCTGCTGGCTAGGTCTCACTGGTCTTTGCCTCTGTTCTTATCCCTTTAGCCTTACTCTTTTGGCCTTGTCTTCATGGTCTTGCCTTAACTTGTTGGCCTCACTCACCTGATGCTATCCAAGCAGCTTCATTCAGGTGGCTTTAAATTCTTAGCCTTAAACACCTGTTTTGCCATCTTTCATTACTCCCCTAGCATTATGCCTCTAGGGTGACATAACTGGATTATCAATCTATTTTACCCACCTGGCCTTAATCTTTTAGTTTTACCCACCTGGCATCAACTTGTTGTCCTTACCCACCTGAGATTAACCACCTAACTTTATTCAGGTGGCCTTAAATTTTCTGCCTTAACCTAATGGTCTTAGCCACCTGGTTTTGTCCTGATGTCCTTACTCCACTGCTCATACCACCATGGCTGTACCCATCTTGAGTTAACCCACCGGGTTTACCCCCCTGGCCTCTTTCCCTTGCTTTACCTTCTGGCCTTACCAACCTGTATTAACCAGGCTCATGTTATCCCTCCACTCTTATTTCCCTTAGACACATAGGGTTATCCTCCTGGCCTAAACCTCATGGCCTTGCAAACCCAAATTACCAACCTAGATTACCCATCTTGTCTTATATTCATTCACCTCACCCCCAGCCTTATTCCCACAGCTCTACCCTATCTCTCTTTACCAACCTGGCCTTGCACACCAGGCTTTACCCACATGGTCTTACCCAACTGGACTTAGCCTGATGGCCTTACCAAACTGGATTACCCACCTTACATTACCCACCAGGTCTTACTCACTTAGCTTTCACATTTGACCTCAACCCTGTGGTGTTATGTGCCTGGCCTTACCCTACTGGCCTGAAACTATTGGCCATAGTCCACCGGCCATACTCCTGGCCTTATCCCTTTGGCATTAATCTCCTGGCTTTAACCTTCTAGCTTTACCTACTTGGCCTTATTGAGGTACTGGCCATCGCTCTCCTTGTTTTACCCTCTTGGGGTTTTTCCCTCTGGGTTTACTCCTGTGGATTATTGCCCTGCGCTTATTCCCCTAGATTTACCCTCCAGCTTAGACACCTTGTCTTACCCACCTGGACTTCCCCACAGATCCTTAACCTCATGGCCTTACCAGCTAAGACCCAACTGATCTTACCTACCTGGCATTACATACTTGGCTTTCCCATCTGGCCTCAACCTTCCTGTCTTACTCACCTGGCCTACCCAAGTGGCCTTAACACCATGTCCTTAGGCCCCTGGTCTAACTCCTGTATCCATACTCTTGTGGCCATACCCCTAGGCATACTCTCCTGCCATCATTTCTTTTGCCTTAACCCTGGCTTTAATTTTTTGGCTTTAACCTATTTGCATTACCCACATGCCCTTAGTACACTGAGCTTACACCCTGGCCTTACCTTCTTATCTTGATATCACCTCCTAAGGTTAGGCTTACCTCCTAACCTTAACAACCTGGCCTTGGACACCCCACATTAAATTCATGGCCTTAACCTTCTGGTCTTACCCAGCTAACTTGAGCTTCCTGGTGTTACTAACCTGTCCTTAAACTCTTGACTGAACTTACCCGGTGTTAATTACCTAGATTTACTCAGCTGACTTTAACCTTCTGGTCTTACCCATGTGGCCTTCCAACCTGGCCTTAACCTTATGTCCTCTCCCCCTGACCCTAATGCCCCGGCCTTATCCCCTGGCTATATTTCTTGGCCTTCTAACCCTGACTATGTCTGCCTGGCCTTATTCTGCTGGGCTAACCCACCTGGGCTTACTAACCTCTTGACATTAGTCTAGTGGTCTTAATTTTATTGACTTACCACCTGCCCTTAACCTTCTGGCCTTACTCTTTCAGTCTATTACCATGACCTTATCCCCTGGCCTTGTAACAGAGGGAAGGGCCTGAAGAAAAAAAAATATTTCTGTCTCTTTAAAACTTCCCCCATTGTTTTTGCTAACTGCAGCCTGGTCTGCATTCCTGAGGCAGGTTAAATCCTTTGTTAAAAGAGATAACTCAGCCATCCCAAATGGCACAAGCCCCCCAGGTAGACAGCCGCTGGAAGTTACAAGCTTTGTCTTTGGCAGAGATGGGACGATTAAATTGTTAACCACAATGGCCTAGAACTGAGATCCATTTAAAAGCTCTGTATTTCTGCTTATGTTCAGGAAATTTGGATTTCGAGATGAGAAGGTCTACCATTTTTTCCTCCTTTGTTGGCAAAATAATAAATTTCTCTTTCCTTTTTCTCAAACCACTTATTCTTGTTCTTTAGCCTTGAGGACATGTGCCGGGCTTTTGCTAACAGATTTTGGCATCCCTGGTGTGGGCCCTCATCAGCTTCCCACTAGAATGGCACCCTGCGACTGCACCCTGCTTGTTTTGTTGCACCATAGGAAAGTTGCATCTAAAAGTCCCTTGGGACAAATTTTGGCTGAATGGTTAACTTATAGCTGCGAACCTATGTCTAAGGAAAATGGTTTGATTGTAATCCAGTGTATGTGCTGGAGCATGAGGGAAAGTGACTGTTAAATGAAACTTTAAATTGTACTGTCTTGTAACTGAAATTATTTTATCAGAGGTCAGGTAAATGGGACAAGATCCCATATGTGTTGGCTTATTGGGTAGGAAATGTCTATTTATTTGAGGTTGGACATTTCATGTTTAATAATGTAATGTGATCTTAAAGCCTTGGGATAAAGTTTATGGTTTAATTAAACAGTTAAATCTCTCTGGCGGAAGGGGGAGCTGGTGTGCACGGGCCGCCGCCAGGTAGCAAGGGGGTTGGGCAAGAGAGCGTCTGTTGCCCCCACCCCCAGGTGTGTTGACTGTCCAGAAGGTGGTTGGGGAAGTGGCTGCAGTGCCTGCAGCTGGTCTTCAGGAAGGCACTAACGCCCGCCACAGCCATTTTCACACCAAGGGAGGGGAAACGGAATGGGGTGGAGGGAGAAATGCCGACCACCTGATCACCCCCTGCCCCCTCTGCCAGGCACACATGCTCAACAGAGGCCAGCAGCCAGCCAGGAAAGAGGGAAAACGGTGATTTATGCCTGGCAGAATTCCTATCTTTCTTTGGTGTTTTCCTAGAACAGGAGCAGGGTACTTAAGAAAATTTCTTCTTATTTACACACCACCAGTGCTGTGCAAGCCGTCTGTGGCTGATGTGATGAAGGCAGGCTCAGAGGATCAGAGAGCCTCCCTGGGTTTTCTGTGCTCCCCACAGCCTGTGCCACTGGGAGGGGTGGAGGAGGGTGAGACAGTCACATGCCCACTAAATTGTGACTCGGGGTCAGGAATGGTCTCAACTCCTAGGACCAGGCAGAAAACTCAGTTTGGCCAGGGGATGTTCCATAATCAGAAGGGGACAAATTATGTACAGTTAGTTTGCTTTTTGTAAAAAGAAAGGACATGAAGAAGAGCATTGCCCAGATGTTACAAAGGCTTCCAGATAGTAAGAAGCCCCCAGGAGAGAAAAAGTTTTTTTTAAGTCTAGGACTCAGATAGCGAAGGAGGGGCCAGGGCGCCCTGTCTCCAAATATCCCCACAGGAGCACTGGTAAAAAAATGGAGAGTGGAGATTCTATTGGTGCCAAGCCATGTGGACAGAAGCAGTCTGGGGGCTCCTTCCTCCCGCTGCAGCCCTGGACCCCAGCAGCAGCCTCACCCGGCACTCAGCTAGCCAGGCAGAGAGTGGTGGGGAAGGGGCCAAACAACAGTGAGACAGCTGCAGAACTTGAATGGTACTCAGTAACATTTAAATGGTAGGACCCTGGGACTGGAATGGCTTTACAATGCTGTTAGACTGAGTTAGGAATTTTTGAAAAGGGGCTCTCCTGCCTGTTTGATGAAAGCTTTACAGGGGATTTGTGAACCTGCAATTGGACAGATTTATAAACTTATATTAGCTTGTTTGGGGTTCCTAAGAATGGCATCTAGACCCCAGACTCCAGACTGATGGTAAAGCCCTTACATGGAGAAAGACAAGGAATGAGCCTTAGAGTCTTAGTATAGATGCTCAGAGGCATCCTAAGGCCAGTGGCATACTTCTCGAAGCCACCGAACAATATTGTGAGAAGATGGCCTCTTTGATAAATTGTTCTTAAAGACTATGTCTATTCTCAATCCTGCCACCCTTTTGCCTTTACAACATGACTGTTTAGAGGTTCTGGAGACTGTATTCTAGCAGGATGGATCTGTCAGAGCAGCAGATGCCAGAGGAAATTGGGATTTTTCACTGGTGGAACAGTTTTATGGACAATGAGGGACCGGATATGCGGTGATCATAGCAGTGGCACTGCCACCTGGGACTTCAGCCCACGAAGCTGAGTTTCAGTTATCAAGAGGAAAAAGATAAACATCTAAATATGCTTTTATGACTGTACATATTCATAGTGCCATTTGAAGGAAAAGGCATCTCCTGACAGCAGGAGATAAGAATATTAAGTTTGCCATTGAAATAATGGCCTTAATACAGGCTGTGGCTGAGCCCAAGCAGGTGAGCAACATGGCAAAAAGAAGTCAGGCCACTGGCAGAGCTGCTAAGAAGGCTACTGGAGGCGATCTGTTCTCTGAAAGCCACTGGAGGCAATCTATTCTCTGGGCCTTGATACCCTGGCTCGATTTAGACCCCCTTAAAAGCTAAAGACTGGGACTCTGCCATTTGGGATGGCACAGCTAAGTGGAGACAGAATTCTCATAGACTCATTCGCTTACCTGAAGTTTTGGTTTGGCCTCCTATGAGGCACCTACACAAATGCCTTAATGGATTTGGGGAACCTCATTTGGGAGGATCCTGTTTGCAATGGACTGTTCATGTGCTTGCCTTAATGGATTTTTTGGGACCTCATTTGAGAGGACCCTGTTTACAACAAACTGTTTATATGCTCAAGGACAGAAAGGCAACCCACTGCACAGGGAGCCCAACACATAGGGGGCCCAACCCTTTCAATGATTGACAGTTTCCCTCAGTATTAGTAGGTGTCTTTTCAGGCTGCAAATGGAGAGTCTTAAGCTCCAAGATGGGCTCCTACCAGGAGCTGCTGGCCCAGAACAGGGCCTTTGCTGAGTTCCTGTGCACATATGCCACCAGAGCAGGAACAAACCTTGGGGGATGATGAGATGATGCACATCAACAGTCCAGAGAAAGAGGCCAAGCAGGTGGAAAATGGCATGCTGGTGATGGACGCCGTGGACAGGCCGCTGCAGGGAAAGCTCAACGGCTCCTCCTTCTCCTACAGTGAGGATGTCAACAAGCACCGCAGCAGCATGTAGAAATCTGAGGCCAAGAAGAAAAGGACCTGGAAATCATTGGAGGCAAATGAGGCTAAGATAGCCCCATCGTCAATGGGACCCAGGAGCCCAGGGAGCCCTGGGCATTTCACAAGGCGACTACTCCGTGGTGGTGTTGCTTCCTGCGGTCTGCACCCGGGTCTACTGCACAGTGTCCTGTGGTTGCCCATATACTTTGAGTGGAGCCTTGGTGGGGACATGGTGAGCCTTTTCTACATGGTGGACTCAACGATCTCACAGGTCATCAAGATGTTCATAGCCTCCCCATAGCAATAATGGACATGTTTTTTAATTGGAGATAACCCGGTAAGTAAGCGAAGTCCTATATCTAGAATAAAAACTACATACATTCGAAAATCGATGCAGAAAAGTAGAATGGGATATTGCTGTTTGTCCTCCTCTGAATAAGGATATCCCTCAGAAGCAGGCTTAAGTTAAGCCCCTAAGAAATAGTTTATGAGAGATCCTCCCTAACACTGCGAGGTAAGTATGGTAATATAACCATGAATTAAAAAGCAGGGTAAAAGCACTATGCCAAATGAGTGGGTCAGATACTAACCACCATGTATGAGTGTGCCTCTTTCAGGTCTCCACCCCAGTTGGAAACAAAGACGTGGAAGAGACCCTATGAAGTGCCTCTAACAGCTCGCACGTCATTGAAATTGTCAGAAATGAAACCTTGGGTCCATCATACCAGAGTAAAGACGTGTCCCATGGAAAAAAAGAACCAAGCCCCCAGTGGAGTGGCCAGCCATTAGGTGATCTAAAGTAACTGTTTAAGGAAGGGGAAAAATGAAAATGTTAATATTTTGCTAACCTTTCTTTGATTATTTGTTCTGTCTGTAGGATGGAGAGACAACTCCTTAGTGAGGATTTCCCTGGGCTATCGCCTCTTCTGTTGATCTGTATGTGTCATCCTAAACCTTGTTCGGTGCTGTATATGATTTCTGAATTTGCAGAAGCTGGTCTCTCGGATCACCTACTGGGTACAACTAATAACTTTACACTCAGAGGTCCCATGCTTCTTTCTAGCCCAGCCCTGTATTGGGCATTGTCTGCAAGGCGACAGTCCATTTTGCCTTGCCAATCCTCACTGTTGTAGTTATGATTTTTTTTCTTCTGTTGTTGTAAATACACTGCCAAAGCTTTGCAATGACATACATAAGTATAAACCTTCCATCCATAACATTGCCCCCATTTGAGCAGGATGTAGCCTGATGACTATGTCGCCCTTCCTTCCACAGATATGGAAGTGTAAAATCGAGAGTGGGGAATATGTAGCAGAGGGAAGGGCCTGAAGAAAAAAAATATATTTTCTGTCTCTTTAAAACTTCCCCCACTCTTTTTGGGAACTGCAGCCTGGCCTGTATCCGTGGGGCAGGTCAAGTCCTTTGTTAAAAGAGATAACTCAGCCATCTGAAGCAGCGCCAGCCCTCTAGGTGGGCACCTGGCAGAGGTCACAGGCTTTGTCTTTGGCAGAGATGGGTCGATTAAAATAGTCAACGTGTTTGTACCCCCGTAATATTCTGAAATTAAAAAATAAATTTACAAAAATAAAATAAATTTAAAAATAAAATGGGTAATCACAATAGCCTAGAACTGAAGGGCCCTCCCATTAAAAGCTCTGAATTTCTGTTTATGTTCAGGAAATTTGGATCTTGAGACGAATGCCCTGGCCTTATCCCCTGGTTATGTTTCCCTGGCCTTATTCTTCTGGGCGAACCCACCTGGTCTTACTAACCTCCTGACATTAGTCTGGTGGTCTTAATCTTATTGACTTACCACCTGTCCTTAACCTTTTGGCTTTACTCTTTCAGTCTGTTCCTGTGGCCTTATCCCCTAGCCTCACTACCTTGGCCTTACCAACTGGGATTACTCACCTTGCCTTACTCTCTAGGTCTTACCCATTTGGCCTTCATATCTGGCCTTAACTTGCAGGCCTTACTCACCTGGCCTTGCCATACTGCCCTTATTCCTAGTGGCATTTGTCCCCTGGCCATACCCCCTAGCTTTGTCCCCTGGCCTTATTCCCTGACTTTACCTCCCTGTTTTCTTTACTCTACCTGGCCTTACCCACCAGGCTTTATACCGTCGTGGTCCTACCCTACTGGCTGTAACCTCATGGCCACACACACCAATCCTCAACTTGTTTGCCTTACTCACCTTTACTTTGCTACCTAGTTTTATTCAGTGGCCTTACTCACTGTTATTTAACTACTTATTTTATTCAGTGGCTTAACCTCCATGTCTTATCCTCACTGTCTTACCCACCTGGTAAGAGCCTATTGGCCTTATACATATGGCTTGTCCACCTGGTGTTAGCCTGTTGGCCTTATAAGCTGGCTTGCACATCTGGCCTTAATCTTCTGGCCTTATACTGCTGGGCTTAACCACCCAATGTTAACTGCCTAGCTGTATTCACCTGGATATGACTTCTGGTTTAACCCACCTGGTTTCCCTACCTTTCCTTACTTATTTGTGCTTAATCTCCTGACCTTACTTGCCTGGCTTTATTAACTCCTTCCTTTAAGAACCAAGTCTTAACCTCATGGTCATAACCAACCTGGCTCATCCATGTGGCTTACCTATCTTGTCTTAATCACACGTCTGTACTCTGTGGTCATAAACCTTGGCCTTATCCTCCTAGTCTTATCCAGCCTACAGTACCCCTCTGGCCTTACCCACCTGACCATACCCTACCAGCCTTAGCATCATGGCCTTGTCAGTGTGGATTGCTCACCCGGATACCCACCTGGATTACCAACCTAGATTACCCAGATGGTTTTACCCTTCAGGCCTTACCCACCTGGCCTTCACTCCTGGCCTTCATACTACTGTCTTACACACCCAGATCTCTCCCCCTGGCTGTACTCCCCAGCCCTTAACTCACAGTGCTCACCCTTCTTTGCATACCTGCTTGGCTTTCCCCCTGTCCTTACCCCTCTAGCTTTAATTTCCCAGCATGAATCTAGTGCTCTTACCTACCCTCAGCCACATGGCCTTAGCCCTCCCGGTCTTTCCCCCTGACTTTAGCAAGCTGGATTACCCACCTGCCCTTACTCTTCAGATCTTACCCATTCTGCCTTCACATCTGGCCTCAACCTTCATGTCCTACTCACCTGGCCCTACCATACTGACTTTACTCCAGTGGCATTAGTGCTCTGGCCATACCTGCTGGCTTTATGCCCCTGGCCTTATTCCTCTGCACCTCCCTTTCTTTACCTGCCTGGCCTTACATCCTAGGCTGTATACCTACCTTGGTCTTACCCTAGCAGCTGTAACCTCATGGCCATATACACTATGCCTTAACTTCTTGGCCTTAACCCACCTTTACTTAACTACCTAGTTTTATTCAGCTGGCCTTAAAAATCCATGTCTTACCTTCACTGTCTTACCAACCTGGTATTAGCTTATTGGCCTTATATGGCTGGCTTACCCACCTGGCCTTAATCTTCTGGTCTTAGCCTATTGGCTTTACCTGGTGTTAACCTGGTGTTAACCATGTGGTGTTAAATGGCATTCTCTACCTGTATTACCCACCTAACTCCCTACACGTTCTTAGCCACCATATCTTATCCAGCTGGGCTTCACTCATGGCCGTAACCTACTGTCTTATCCACCTGGCTTTACTCTTCATGCCTCACCCACTGCCCTATTATCCTCCAGGCATTACTCACCCAATATGAACCTTATGGCCTTACCCACCTGCCCTTAACTCCGTGACCTTTTCCATATGTCCTTACCCCTAGAAATTTACCGTGTTTTGCATTAACCCCACCCCATCCCGCCACCCCACCCCTATTTGTTTGGCTTTACCATTTTCGCCTCACCTACATGGCCCTACCCACATAGCCAGCCTCACACATCTGGCCTTGACAACTGGAATTCTACTTCTTTTTATCCACCTGGCATTAACCACTGTGCTTGCCACCTGATATTACCCTTGATTTAACTTCCTAACTGTACCCGCCTACTTGTTAATCACCTAGCTTTATATAGCTGGCTTTAACCTGCTTGCATTACCCACCTGGTCTTACCTATCTGGTCTTAATTTCCTGGCCTTACATACCTGGCTTAACCACCCGGCTCTACCCACCTGGCCTTACCCATCCAGCCATACTCCCTTGTTTTTACACTTCTGGCCTAATCCCCAGTGTTCTGGCCTTACTTACCTGGACCTATCCACCTGGCCATATCAACCTTGTGGTTGTACTCACCCAGTCTTACTCTCTTGGCCATACCCACTTTGCTTTACCTGCCTTGCCTTAATTTTCCAGGCTTAACCTAGTGGCTGCACCCATCTATCCTTACCCACTTGGCCTCAGCCATTGGTCTTCCCTACCTACCTTTCCTCCTGACCTTATTCCACTGCGGTTTTCCCCCTGGCCTTAACCACTCCTTGGCCAGGGACTGGCTCACCAGCCCCCACCACTGCTATCTTCTGACCAGAGCGGCTTCCACCTGATCTCTACAGTCTGGTACCATATCAAGGGCAGTGGCCTTAGGAGGAGCCATCCATGCATGGCCAGCACTCTTACTCTGGTTTCTTCAAAGTTAAATCACAGGCCCCTGGGCATTGCAGAGCCTGTGTTCCTACAACACTGCCGAGGCCAGCGTGATGGAGACTTCTGGAAGGAACCTGGACCTGGTCTCTCCAAGCCCAGACCTGGAAACTGCTGGGTCCCTGCGTGAGGTCCTGCTTTCTTCCCTGGCCTGGCTGGCTCGCGCTTGGCCTGTGTAGCAGGTGGCCTACATGGTCAGCATGAAGTCCCTTTATCACAGCTCAGGGGAGGCATCAGGGTGGAGCCTGCAGCACAGTCAGGCTAAGAAAGGGCAGTCGAACTTCTGTCCACATATTGGATCCCTCACTGGTGGTCTTTCTAGCCCACCTTGGCGGTGATCTTGCCATAGAGCTCATGGGCAGCTCTGGCTTTCCCCTTATTCTGTATCACGTGGAGTTTTGGAGAAGTCCAGGATATTGCCCAGTGGCCTTGCCAGACTTAGCGTCTGGGCGGCCTGACTTGAAGCCAGATCCCCTCACACCTGGTGACCCCTAATTTACCTGGGGTCACACCATGGGGTCAGAATTGTTATCTCAATTTCTTCCACGGAAAAGTGCATTTGGGTGTATTTGGGTTGTTTACTTTTATACTCATGAAATCCATGAACCCCATCCCTATCCCTGGTACTGCTGCCTGTGGTAAGTGGCCTCACAGGGCTGCCCCACGTGTTGGAGTGCACCACACATGTATGCACCACACACGTGTGCACGCTTGGGGTTCAAGCTGCCCTGCGTGGCCCAAACAACAAGCTTTTCTTGAGGCTGCATCTCTGAGGCTTCCTCCAGATACGGATCTCTGGGCCAAAGGTCTGCCCCTTGGGACTGACATTTCACTGAGAACTGGCAGAAAAGAAAAGGTTTTCACTGGCTTTCTTGGAGAAGCAGAATGAGGCTGAGAATTTTGGTAAGTTTCCTTCCTAAAATGCTTACAGAGGTATTTGTACTCTCTGCGTTAATTATATGCTGCCTTTCCTTTAATATTCTATTATGAGCATTTTTCTCTGCCATGGAGACTTTGGTTTTCAATGATCATGTGGGTTTTGTCTGTCATGACCATTTCCAGGAGATGGAGCTGTTGGCATTAACAGGAAGCACAGCCTGGGCACAGCTCCAAAGACCTGGGTGTTCTGGGTGTTGCTGGAGTCGTTTACATGACAGGCACCTTTTTGTCTTCTCAGGATGGAATTTTATAGAACTCTTTAACAAGGATGATTTCTTAACAACTTTAACTTTGTAGTTCTTGTAGGTATTGTGTTTATTATTGTTGTTATTTTCTGCAGGTTGTTTTAAATGCAGAACTAAAAGTCCCCATAGACTAGAATCTTAGGCCTACAAAAGGTAAGGGAGCCTGTTTTGGAAATATGTCCATTGATGAATGTATTAATATGGATGTGTTTATGATTTGATGATATCGAATCCTGTTGTTAACTATGGAAACTCCCACTGCAGAAGGTTTCTTGCTCTAGGAACCCTCATGGGTCAACTCAGGGCCTCATAACATTTGTACATATCCACACATGCACACCAGTAACTTTGTTCGTTCTGATTTCTAAGTTATATGTACTATTTGCAAACGTTCAGAAAATGTAGACAAATGTAAAGAAGAAAATAAAGATCACTTGTATTTCCTTCCACCCAAAGATAATGAAACAGCTCAGCAGTGGTGTGGGCTCTTCAAGGAGCTTCCTCTGTGGCCAGTCCCGCCGAATGCTGTTGAAAAGTGAAGCCTCCGCCATGGTACTGTGGTGCACACCCTGTCACAGCAGGGCTCTGTCTGACTTCTGCCTCCCTGTGGACTTCGAGTGCCAGGCTGTGGACAGCCCTCCCCATGCGCTTCCTGCAGCAAGGAGGTAGGAGGGGGTGCTGGATCCTGCTTCTCTGCTCAGGCTAATCCTTCAGTGTGAGTGTCCCACGGATGGAGGTCACACTTACAGAGCCCTCTTAGGATTAAGTACCATATTTTTGAGCTTCTCATCTTGATGATTTGTATCATTCACAGATTACTTGAGAAAAATACTGCTGAATTAAACATTTAATATTTTCAGAAATTTCAGGCACAATATTTTTTATTCAAGTCATGAAGCAGAAACAATAATGAAAGAGTTCTCAAATTTCTTTCCCTGGAAATGACAAAGTCTCTCATTATGGTGATTACTTTGAATTTCTCTGTTATCTGGATACATCCAAATCAGCTTTCTTATTACCACATGCTGGTTATCTCCTTTTTGTACTTACTAACAAATCTGTGTTGAAATCTACCCTGAGGTTAATTGTGAGCCGAAGAGTTGAATCCGAGGGATGAGGGAGTGAAACGCCGGCCTGACTTCTGGAGCAGTGGAAGACTCTCTGCGTGGCAGGCTGGACCTGGGGCGCTCTCTGTGGGGTTCCCCTTTGCTGAGCCCGAGTGTCTCCCCAGCTTCAGCTGTGGGTCGCGCCACCAAGCTTCCGTGGGAGCCTCAGGACAGGCCCCTAGTGCCACCGAGGTCGGTGGGCAGCCAACCGCCCGCCTCAGCCTCTCAGGCTCCCTGGCAGTGCTTCTTCCTTCCTGCCAGGGAACGGCCCCCTCTGTGCACTCGCGCTCGCTTCCACCGCACAGGCAGTTGTTTTAAACTTACCTTTGAACAGGCAACATGTTCATCTTGTTGCAGAACTCTGAAGTTTGACAAGGTGCACAGTGAGGTCTCTCCTTGGCCCCATTCCCTGCTCTCTCCTGCCCAAGCAGGCGGGCGCCATCATTCAGCGCTTGTGTTCCTTCCAGAGAGTTCTCTGTAACAGAGCTGTGGGTCTGCATGGTGAGTGTGCGTCCTCGCTTCCCCAGCAGACGCTGTTCTGGGCCGTGGGGCTGTGGGTGTCAGGGGGAGCATCTCAGCCCCGAGGAGCCCCGTGCGTGGGCATGAAGATGCTCTTGGGGTGCGGCTCCCACAAGGCCCGAGTCGCTGTCGCAGCTGTGGGCAGAGACACTGCCTGCCGTAAGCCTCAGGAGCCTGCTTTCTTCCTAACCAGAAGTTAGAGTCCCCGTGTCCTTCAGCCCTGCGCACTCTCCTGCTGTGTGCCCTGCCGTCCCCCTTGTCCTCAGGCATAGAGGCGTGGGCTCTGTGTGTGCTCCCTTCACCCTCCCTTGGCATCTTCACCGGCAGATCCCTTGTGCTTTGTAGTTCAGGACAGCTGAGGATGACGTTAGCCAGTGTTCCAGCTCCTGTGAGCTGCTCACTGGGTTGTTTCTGAGTGTTCCACCACGTGGAGGGCTCAGTGGGCTCCTGCAGGTTGTCCACCTTGGAGTGCCCTTTGATGGAGCTGTTGCCCCGGTTCCTTCCTCAGCAGTGCTTAGCAGGTGCTTTGGGTGCACAGCGAGCCAGACGCTTGCCCTCCTCAGCACATGCCCTGGGCACCCAGGAGGTTTCCAAGGCTGGAAAGGCATCTTGTGCCTCTGATCTTGGAGGCAGAACAGGAGCTGTCCAGGTGGGAAAGGCTGGCAGAGGAGAGGGCACAGTAAACCTGGAGCCCAGACACTGGGTTGGCCTGGCACAGGAGTCCCATTGCTTTGTGTCCCTCTATCCCCTCCACCCCCTGCCTGCAGCCTGTTCACCTTGGCTCTCAGGCCCTCAGGGCTGATGCATTCCTTCTTCCTCATGGGAATTCCAGGACAGAGTTCAGTGAGTGAGTGACCAGCATGACATTTGACAGCCGGCCACCTGTGCTTCTCCTGAGAGGACAGTAGACTCAGGATTGGGTTTCCACTTCATCCCTCCTGTAGCATCCCTGGGACCCTGGTCCCCCTGTGCTTCTGCAGCAAACTTGGGCTGCTCTTGCCCTGTCTGCATCCTTGTCCTGGTCCTGTTAATTTCTCCCCGCATCACTGCCTCCCAGCACTGTGCTTGGCTGGGCCATTGGTGTCTCCCCTCCTCCTCCTCCTCCTGCTAGGGACAGTCCATTTCCAGATTATCCTGTGCCCATGAGAGTTCTCTAGGGACACAGAGCCAGTGGGGGATACAGGATACATATAAAAGAGATTCATTTCACGGAACTGGCCTGCATGCCTGTGGGGCTGGCAAGACTGAAATCTGCAGGGTCAGCTGGAAATGGGCAGGAATCGATGCTGAGGTCTTGAGGCACAATATATATCTCCTCTCAGAAACTGCAGTTTTTAATTTCAAAGGCTTCAAATGGTTAGATTAGCCCGGTCCACATTACTGAGATGCATGTGAAATATGTGCATACACACACACACACACACACACACACACGATTTTAAGTAAAAGTAGTCATATATGTAAATGGGCAAATATGTACTGTTCCTGGCACACAGTAGGCACTCGAGAAACCTGCCACTATCTGGGCGTGGTGCTGCGCCTGTAGTCCCAGCTACTGGGAGGCTGAGGTGGGAGGTTGGCTTGAGCCCAGCAGGAGCTCTGCCTCGCTAGCCTTGGCAATAACAAAGGAAAAGGTGCTGTTAGTCGTTATTATTATTGTTTCCTCATTATTTTCAAAACTCTTCCTTCCTTCATGCAACCACTGCCAATCCTTGGTTCTGGTTGTCTATAGTTGCAGCCAGAGGGGGAAGGCAAGCTGTGAGACGAATGCTAACGTCTTCCCCTACATTTCCTCAGTTGATCCTGAGCCCGAGTGGAGGGTGAGGCAGAGTCGGGGAAGACAGGAGGCCGAGGAGTGGAGGCTGTGAGCTCGGGCTGAGCAGGACTGCACTTCGGGCGCATCTCTGAGGGCGACGAGGAGAGATCCAAGGTGTCCCTGGAGGTGGAGTTGGGATTCAGAGTCCGGAGCAGGCTACATGCCACTCTCCAGGTGGAAGGGGGCTGGCAGTGCAGTGGGCAGCGGCCAGCAGGGCCTGGGCGTTACAGTTGGGGGTGGGTGGCAGAGAGGAGCAGGAGGGCCAATGGAGGGCACTCAGGTCAGAGGAGGACCAGGGCAGACACAGGACCTGTGGGCAGGGGGGAGCCCTGGGGTGTGGGAGGTAGCTGGTCGTGAGGACATCAGGGAAAGGATTTAGAAGTAGCTGTGGGAATGGAAGCCTCATTGCAGTGGGCTGAGGGGCTGAGCTGGATGAGGAAGTAGAGAGCTTTCTATTTCAGGAAGTAGTTGAAAAACATGAACCGTTTGTCCCGTGCTCCAGAGATACGGCACTGACATGCCGGCACTCTGCACTGCCATATCATCCAGCTTGTGCCCGCGAACCTTCTCCACGTGTGCGTGCAGGGCTGGGACAGGAGGAGTAGCGCCAAGGCCAGGCTGCTGGGACTTGGAGGACGCCCACACGAAACCATTATCAAAGCCAAAATTGTGATTTGAGATCATATTCAAGCAATGAAATGGTATTTTGTCCATTTCCAAAGAGGAACAAGGCTCCTTTGATGTGAAAGAGACTGGTTTTGGACTCAGTAAGAATTAATTAAGGGACAAAACTAGGTGAGTTTAGATCCATGTTGTAATATTACGACTTTTAAGAAAAATAGTACCTACGTCATTTACTGCGTGCACCTCCCAGTATGTGTTCTCACATAGGAGAGGACAGCTGTCCCAAGAGCAGCTCTGAAGTGAATCTGGTAAGTAAGATACATATGAATTTCCTTAATTGCAGAAATAATGCAGGAACCTTTAGTTGTATTTCAAACTGTCAGTAGCATGCATCTCTTCTTAATTATTGTTTCAGGACATATAAATTGCCAGCAGTGTTTTAGACAGTCCTGAAAGGTATATACAGTAAATAATTTCTGGATGGCAAGGAAAGTGGAACCAGGACTAGTTCAAGCAGGACCGGGCTGTGCCTGCATTTCAGAACCTTCCAACTTAGATTCTTCTAAGACTACAATTCTGAGGACTTTTTGCCTTTATTTGCCATTTTGTCCTGTATGCCTTTTCAAAGCTGATTCTCTTTCAACCCCTGGTCCCTGGACACTGCCCTGAGGGGCTGATAGTCTGGGCAGCTTGTGTGTGAAGGCTGGAGCATGTCATGGTGGACTGCCTGCACCCCTGGGCCCCGACAGTGGCGTGGGGACCTTGTGGAATATGTTCAACAGGTGTGCCTGGCTTACCCGCGGGTGCCCCTCCCAAGGCAGACCTGGAAGATAGAAAGCCAATCCCGTGACACATTAGGTCTGACCCGGAGTGAAAGGGTCGTGGTCTACTTTAGAAGCCTTGCTTTTTACATGATTCCCACCCATTTCCATAGCAAAATAATAGCAATATAGGTCTGCGAATACTCACTGAGTGCTTGCTGGGAGCCAGGCACAATCCCTACCTGTAATTTAATTTTCGTAACTTTGTGGGGGAGTTATTATTCTAATTCCCATTTAACAGTTGAGGAAAATTACAGAAAGAGACTTAGTTACGTAAGTCGAGGGCCCACACTCAGGCCACCAGCGGCCAGTGTAGATAAGAGGAAAATTCATTGCTGTTGCCTTTCACAATACAGTTAATATTATGGAAACCTGGTCCTTGAAAAAATGACTAAGCACTCACCAGGCCCTGGGGACACAGCCCTGCAGCCTGCATGCTGGTGGGGAGGGGGACAGGAAACAGACGCGACTGGGTACAGCATGGCAGGAGGGGTCCATGCCTGGAAGAAAAATGAAGGGGGAGAGCGCTTGTGTCGGGAGAGTCTCTGTGATATGTCTGTGCGGAGACTGCAAGGGTGTGCGGGATGTTTGTGGGAGGAGACGGCAAGTGCAAAGGCTCTGAGGCAGGAGTGTGCCTCCCCTGTGCACAAATGGCAGGGGGTGGCCGCAGGGCAGCAGGCCTGAGCAGGCTGGCAGGGCTGCAGCAGTGGGGAGCCAGATCCAGGGAGGCCTCGGCCCCGTCGGGTGCTAGGTCGAGACTCTCAATATGGTTCTAGTTTCAATTCACCTGAAACCAGGTCCGTTCCTTCCTTACCTCCCAGGGCATCTCTCTAACTGGATGAGGAGCCGGAGGGCTGGTGCCAGCCAAGTGTCATCTCGGGCATCGTGAGACTCCAGGGCAGTTCTTGGGTCCTGTCGCCCTGAAAGACTCTGGAGTGGGGGCTGCCGTGCTCCAGATGAGACACTGGCCCCTGTGTTGAGAGACTCCGATGAGGACATTGCTGATGACTCCGTGTCAGACCCGCATGGTCTGCACAGATGGGGAATTGGGAGTCTTCTGTCCAGGAACCTGCTACTCAGGGCAGGGGCGAGGCAGCGCATTTGCCCCTCGTATTCCGTAACCCCCCATCCTCCCCATGCTTGCGTGTGAGGAGGACGAGAGGATCAGGTGGAAGGATGAGGAGAGAGCGAGAGCAGTGACAGCCCTGGACAAAGATCCGGTAGGCACTTGCCTGCCGGAATGGCGTGCGCTGAAACCGAAGAGTCACATTTAATCATCTTTTCTTGCTTTTGACCTGAGGTGGGTTCTAAAAAACGTGATAAATATCTGTTTAAAGTTGCCCTTGGTTGCGAATCCAGAGGTGGGTGCTCAAGCAGTCGGTGACTGAGGATGTGAATATTTTTTATTATAAAATAGGATTCTCCAAATTGCTTTAAGAAAACGTTTATGTGAATAGTACTTATATACCATATATGTGTCATCACTGTGTCCCCCAGACACACAATGAAGAAGTGCCCACCAGGCTACTTTGCCAGGCACAGTTTTGGTAACTAATCATGAATGCAGAAGACTTAAATAGTTTTTATATAAAAATAATTCCAGGTTGGAAAAAACACAGAAAGCATAACTCATGTTCACACATCTTATGTAATCACTTGGATCATTTTTTTGGATAATGATGCTGTGTCGGATTACTATGGAGTTCCCTTAGTGCTTTTGAATGAATGGAAAAAACCCATAAAAATTTTAAGAAATCTTCTCCTGTGTAAACGTTAGGACTGAACAGGTGTTCTCATCTGTCCAGTGCAGACTACAGTTGGACTCGAGGGAGTTTTCCAGTGTGTGGAACATGGAAAGTGATCTGATATTTGAGGTCAACAGAATAGAATTTGAGATCAAGTACTGTGTTTTGTACTGGAACAAGTAAGCAGATCTTGTTTCTAGAAGCCTCGGATTGTCACTGGAACCTTGACTGATGTTAACAGAGACCCACCCTGTCTTACCTTCCTTCGGTTTCCACGTTCCTTCTGCTTGTACTTATAAGAAAATAAGTAAGTACAAATAAGAAAGTACTTATTTGGTAAAAGTTTAATAGCATGTGTGCATGAGTGTAGGTGCGAGTATGTGTGGAAACCATGGAAAGCCTAGAACACTAATGTACCTTTATATTTTAACAGAACATGATGCCAACCTGATGTTCAATGTCCTACATGTTAAAAGTTCTGTGGCCATGTTAAAACATCTTGTGGGTCACTCTGCAACCACGCGGCATGGAAAATGAGCTCTCTTTCTCCAAGGCAGGGCACCTGCTTTTGTCCCTATGAGAGCCAGAGGTCCCTTACTATCTACCCAACTGGTGCAGCATTCTGGTGTTTGCAGCAGCAAATATTTATGAAGCACCTAATGTACGCAAAGTAATGTGGCTTGGGGGGGGGTATTTTGTGTATTCATAATGGAAACCAGATTTTGAGAATATAAAATAAAACTGTGATATTTCACCCATTTTCTAAACTTCTCTATAGATCAGCACGGTGGTCATTGAATTTCCTTTCTTGCCTTTCCCATGGTCAGTACAGCTGTAATGGAGATAGAGGAAGCTGTCTATGGCCACACCACCCTGAACGTGCCCAGTCTCAACTGATCTCAGAAGCTAAGCAGGGTCGGGCCTCGTTAGAACTTGAACGGGAGATAGAGGTGGCTGAGAATTGAGATAAGCAAAACAGACTGATGAAGAGGTAAGTAAAAATCATATTTTGGGATTTGAAATGAAGGTTTGATAAAAATTAAAAATAAGGATTAGATTTATAAAAATTTGTCTTAATCGATCAGTCACAGTTTGACTAATTAGCATGAATTCAGGATAAGTAATATCATTTAATGAGCCTATTTTTTTAACAAGTATCCTAAATAAATTAGCAGGGCTTTATCTGTACTTCCTGGGAAGCTGGGCTAAGAACTCTCATATCAATTAATGTAGAGGAGGACCCCACGAAGAGAGAAAGCATGGGCAAGGCTGGATGTCCTTCCTGGATGATGTTTTAGGCTTACTCTTTCTTCTTGGGTTAATATTTTCATTTTTTGTATAGGAAGAGATTTCCTTGACTTTGCCCTCTGGAAACCTAAATTTTCTGTTCAGCTCTATAGCTGCTTTACCAAGGAAGCCTGAGTCAATGGTTACATTAATCTCTTTCTGCCATTCAAGCAACACACAAAATGTCAAAGGGATAGTTATGAAACTGAGCATAAAAAATACCTAAAATACTGGGTGTAAATAAACTGAATAGACTGGAACCATGTTCAGCAAATTAATTTTATTTTATTTGTATAAAGGTCATGTAATTAGTACAAATGTATGATGCTAGTGCTCACTTAATTTTCTCACATCCTTTACAAGAAAGTTGCTGGTGTCACACAGGATAAATTTGTTGCTTTTGGCTGTAGTATTTTTGCAGGAAGATGTTGGGAGGTCCAGAAGCCTGAACTCAGATGAAAGGCACCTCAGTGCCTGTGGCACATGTCTTCAGAGCACTGTGAAAGTTATTCCATTTCTTTGTTTTGTAGGAGGAAATGAAGATTAAATGCAGGCTGCCACACGCACTGCTTCTGGCCATTGTCGCTGATGAATTTCAAAACCAAAGCCTATTCCCACCTGTAGGACATTTCCAAGTCTGGAAAGCACTCCTGTAAGAAATTCATGGCACCGGAGAAGCCAGCTCTTTGCCAGAAGTTAGTGCGAAATGGGAAGAAATACAAACTGATGAGTGAGCCAGAAGCTCAAGTTACCCCAGAGGTATACTTTTAAAAACCAACTCGGATTAAAGGCAGGGATGTATATTTCTTAGATGTGTTATTTTGAATGTTTTAAAATAATGCATTGTGATCTCATGTTTTATATCCCTAGTTCTAAGAAAGAATTGCTTTGATAAATTTGTAGTTTATTCCAAAGAAGAAGCTTTGGAGAGCTTTTTGGAGAGTGGAGGTGTGGGAGGAAGGCATTGTCTGGACTATGTGGGCTCTGGTGACCTTTAAAGATCCTGAGGGTCCTTCACAGGTTGCCAGTGACTTGGA
>RJWJ010022697.1:0-26469 GCA_004363605.1 Indri indri | reverse complement strand
AAAAAAAAAAAAAAAAAAAAAAAGAGAGTTCTACTTCCCTGTTGAACATCTAAGTGTTCTAATATTATTGAAAGTGGTGTATTCAAGTTTCCAATTCTATATCTATTTCTCCCTTCAATTATATTAGTTTTTGCTTCATGTATTTTGAGGCTACTTAGTTATATGTACATATAAGTGTATAATCATAATAATTTTTAAAAGATTAACCACTTTATCATTATAAAATGCTCCTCTTCTTCTCTAGAAACATTCTTTTTATTTTACATTCTAATGTCTGATGTTAGAA
Organism: Indri indri; assembly: GCA_004363605.1. Classification (NCBI taxonomy): domain Eukaryota; kingdom Metazoa; phylum Chordata; class Mammalia; order Primates; family Indriidae; genus Indri; species Indri indri. The sequence continues at coordinate 26,183 of RJWJ010022697.1, read as the reverse complement.
CAGACACTTCAGTGTTTATATGGTTGCCATTTGTATGATACGTCCTTTTCCATCCTTTTACATTCAAGCAATTTGTGTCCCTGAACAGAAGTTATATCTCCTGTAGATAACATATTGTCCAGATCTTGTTGTTGTTGCTGTTGTTGTTTTAATATAGACTGACAATATGTAGTTTTTACTGGATTGGTCTATCATACCACATTTAATGCTATTATTGATATTATTGGTGTGTGGGCTGAATTGCGTCCCTGAAAAATTGATTTACAAAAATCCTAACACTCAGTACTTTAGAATTTGACTGTATTTAGCCATAGAATCTTGAAAGAGGTAATTAAATATACTGGGACATTTTATTTATCTAATTTATCTGTTATTTATTTATTCATTCAATGAGTATCATTTAACAAATTTTGCTGGCCTCTAAAACTAGTCTTCTACCACCAATGTATTCAGCACTCTAGACCTGAGAATTCTCCTTAAATTATCAATTCAGTCATGGCTTTAACTTGCATAACTGAGAACAGATGTAGCCTCCTCAGACCACAAGTATGTGAATCCCTCCAAAGAACCAAACACCCCAGCCATCTGTGGATCAATAATATAATTATTTCTATAACTCACACTGGGTCCATGCTAACATGTGGGTTGTGGGTAAAATCTTTATCTTCTTAACCTTGTCATAGGAAGGCCACAGCATGTTCATAAGTCCAACATTCATGATACGTGGATGGAGTTTTAAAAAGTGTAAGGGCCAGGCTGGGAGTGGTGGCTCATGCCTGTAATCCTAGAACTCTGGGAGGCCACGGTAGGAGGATCACTTGAGCTCAGGAGTTCTAGACCAGCCTGAGAAAGAGCAAGACCTCGTCTCTACAAAAAAATAGAAAAATTAGCCTGGTGTGGTAGGGAGCACCTGTACTCCTAGCTACTCTGGAGGCTGAGGCAAGAAAATTGCTTGAGCCCAGGAGTTTGAGTTTGCAGTGAACTATGATGATGCCACTCCACTCTACCCAGGGGACAGGGTAAGACTCTGTCTCAAAAAAAAAAAAAAAAAAAGGCAAGTTCTTCACTTCCATTCTAAACAACCATGCTTTGGATATGGAGACAGCAGATACAGAAGTCAGCAAAATCTGGGAAAATATTTTTATTTGCTTTGTTTGCGGTGAGTAAGGTACTGAAGGTCAGTGATGCAACTCGGCAGGGAAGAGAGGGTCCAGACTGAGTTGGAGAGATGATCCAGGTTAATTTTTAAATTGTAATAATTGCAGGACCAGTTGTAGACATTTAATTTCCAGCTGCCTCTAGTTTTTGAACTTGCAGACAAAGGAGAACTTTGCCTCACAATTCTTATCACTCCATTTTCTGTATCCTATAAGCAAAAGAGGAGAGTCAGACTGAGAGGACCAGAAGGAGGGTGGCCTCTCCTGGCTCTAGGACTTAGGACAAGACACAAGAGGAAACACTCTTCCATTTCTGGAATCAGGAGCTCACCCTCCCTCTATCGCCATCCCCAGGTACACGCCCAGAGCTAAGTAGGAGAGGCTGGTAAAAGATGGGGGTATTCTCTGCCTCTCACCTGAGGCTGAAGTCAGGCTGGCACAGTAGCCAGGACTGACACTGCTTGGGGCTCCAGTGGCCCAGGATTTGTAGGAGACGAGAGACCCACTGCTCCAGTGCCAGCGGCGGTTCTAGATGGGGAAGGGCCAGAACAGGGACGACAGTCACTCAAAAAGGGAAAAAACACCTGGCCTGTGCGCACACTCAGGAAAAGGCAAAAATATACAGCAAGAATAAACTTGTCCTCCTGAATATCATATTATTTCCTCTGACTTTGCTGTAAGCTTTTTTTATCCTGGAACATCCCCCTTACACCCTATTCCACCAAACAATGTATTCTGAATTTGATACTGAGAACCACAAAAGGCCTCACGGAAAGTGATTCTTGATTTTTCTTTCTTGAGGCCCACAACCCTGACTAACCAGCATACCATTGGTAGTGCATCAGTCGTCGATATGTTATTTACAATAATACCAGGTTTTCAAATGCCAGCCATAGATTCTCTTATACTAGTCTCCATTTCTATATGGCCTGCAAAGGTCTTTCTTACAATACAGACAACAACAAAATAGGTAAGAGGTAAGAGGTGGTACATAAAGGTGCTTTGATAAAAGTAGACAGAATAAATTTATCCATGAAGGAAATTCAGCCTTCAGCCTATCTCTAACCACCTACAGTGAAACTCACTACCCGATACATTATAAGATCTATGAAGAGGTTGCCTTTATATATTAAAAACTGATAAAAACTGGTACTTGCTGTGCAGACTTTTCATTTCACTCTTTCCCCTCTAACCTGATGATTAGGAGGTAAAAGAGGCTGTAAACTAACCTTTTTGGGGTCATAGAGGCCAACCCAGACATTGTAGTCATCAGTGCCACTTTCCTTAATCAGGGAGGCCACAAAGGCACCCTCGGCCTGGGTGAGCACAGACACCAGGTGGCCCGAATGCATGTTCTGGCAGGAGAGCTGTTGGGGAAGAAAATGGAGCACTCAATGGAGGAGGATGGTCCGAGGGATATACTGGGTTGGCTCCAGTATATATACAGTATATTTCACTGTAGGTTGTGGCAGAAGAAGGACAGCACAGAAATGTTCCTGATAAAACTGTCACTTATCTGAGCTGGGAATGTACACGATGACAGCACAACATAGATTGGAAAGTTTGGGGGCCGGTGATGGGTTAGCGAGGTGATCAGTTTTATCTCACTGAAGCCACTGAGCACACTAGGAAGTGGCAGCTGCCCCTAACTTCACAAGCCTCCTTTCCCCAAGTGCTCTCCTTACTCACATCTGCATTGACCCAGGTCTCACGGTCTTCGTTAAAGTAGTAGCAGTAGGAACGATAGGCGTTGGTGCCTTCTGGGCAGCTGATCCGCGCTTTGGGCAGCTCTGTCTGGGTCTCCTGGCCTGGGAAAGGAGAGACAAAGGAGACCCTCAGGGCAGGGAAAGGGGAGGCAGGAGCTTCTGAGTTTCATTTATAGAAACACAAGGATACAGGAGGTCGCAGAGTAATTGATCACTTTTGCTCTCCTGCATCCTACCTATTTTCTCTCTTTGTTTCCTTTGCTCAAGGCAAGATCACACAAGGAACAGGCAGAAGAAATGTGTACTCCCATTTTCCCCCTTCATTTCTGGGCTCAAGCATCTTCTGCCTTTAAGGAACAGACTTCTGCCTTTCTCAAGCCTGTCTTGGTTTCCCTCAATTCTCTACCCTTTTAGTGATTCTCTATATGAAAACATCCCCAAACATGCCACCATAGACAGATTTAATCAGATCAACTAATGCCAACTCCAGTGGTCACTAACAAAAGTTCATTTTAAATTACATCTCAAACTCCCAAATGAGGTGAGGATATACATAAAATGAGATGATCAGCAAGAAAGATCACTGAACAACACAAAACGATGCTTGAAGTTGACTCTGCCTCTTTTTAAGTGGAAGGATACACATGGGAATGGAGTGAAGCCTTCACGGCTGGAGGTGGGTGGTTGGTGGGGAGAAGATCTCACCTTGGCTCAGAGACAGGAACATCAGGCAGGAGAGGAGGATCAAGCATGAGCTGGTCTGAGCCATGCTGAGCAGCAGTGAATTTCTTGCTTAAAGAGCAAATCAGCAATCTCTGTAAGAGAACACAGGGAAGAAGGTACTAAGAGGTAGAGGGCAAGGCACTTAAACCTTCCTTATAGCTTCTACTCTAAATTTCTGAGAGCGGGAAGGCCCTCTGAGAAACACACATGCCAAAATATTTCCCTAGTGGTTTGGGGATTATACAGACTAAGTAACCCCGAATCAGCTATGGTCCTGCGTAAGTTTCATTACTACTGGAAACTTTTACAGAAAATCATTCTGCATCTTCCCCGAGGTAAAACGATGAGCTGATGTTAGAGATGCCCTCCTCCTGTAAAGTCCACTTACCTGTTGGCTGGGACTGAGGTGGCTTGTCAGGCCAGGCAGTGGTAGGGCTTTTATAACAGGGCCTGAGAGAGGGTCACAGCATTTAATCAAGGGGTGGTGCTAGAAGTCAGGGTTAGAAGGTCTACATAGGGCACTGACAGGAAGAGATTCTGGTACCAGGTGCAGCCTTTTCCTGGCACAGCCTGGGAGTGGTCACAAATGACATTATCTTTCCACAACAGGTTGGCAAACTATCCAAGCCCAAGGCAGGCTTTGTCTTTCCTCAGCAGCAACCAGGTGATTTGTTCCCATGACCCTTAGGAGCCCTGGAAGGAGCAGAGAGAAGATTTCCTTCTACTCCCTGTAAATATGGAGTCCTGTCTTTGTTGTTAGTCATGGGCAGGGGCGAAGGAGGAATCAACTGATTCCAAATGATTAAGCACTATTTGCTGGTAGGTTTAGGTCATTCCTCCATTTCTTTTCAGGCTCAGGAACCTCTCAAGATCTACTTCAAGGGGCAAGCATTAGTAGTTACATAAATTTAAAGTAACATGTCCAGCGAGATTTGACCATAAGTGGCTAGCACGATAGAGATGTTCTCAAAGTCCAAGCAGGAGGGAACTATAGGGAACTGATGCCTAAAGGAAGCTTCAAGTAGCTGGATATGAAGTTAGTTTTCAGTGAAGTTTCTGCTGTGAAATGAACTGTTATTGTGAAATTACAGACTATGTGGTGGAATTAAACACTTACCAAAATCACTATGGAATATCCATTCTGATTCACAGGGAAAAAAGCAAATCTAGAACAAAAAAAAATAGGATGGTATAAAACTAGCTTAAATATTCACAGAAATAGAGATGAGTGCATCAATTTGGGTTAATGGATAAATAAAATATTTTGAAGTACTAAACAGAAGTTAAATTAAATAAGCTAAATCTCTATATAAACATGGTCTCATTTCAAAAACATAAACAATCAGTTGCAAACAATCAGTAGAAGAATTTACAAACAAATAATATTCATATATGCTTTTAAAAGACTGAGACTAACACTATACATTATTTATCTATTCTCATGTAGCTTAAAAATAAAAAATCTGAAATAAAATACATTATAAAAAATTTATCGCAGTATTTGCCTGGAGATTTTGCAATGTTTTTTTTCTTTAAACTAATGATTTTAAACATGATAACAAAGGTTAACATTGTTTAGTCTAATTAGCAGGTTTAAATGTGTTTGGTAAATTAGCTCAATTTATATCATAATTTTCTAAAAATAATTATGCAAAAAGATATAGATTTTTTTCTAAAAATAAGAGATTCAGTTATATTATTCAGAGTTACCAAAAGATGCAGATGGGAAGAGTCCAATATGCTTAGCACAATGACAGGTTTATCTTGTCAAAAATAAACAAGGAATTATATTTACATAATTAATCTTTTGCAGTATAATTTTTTTCAACATGAGAGCTTTTCTTTACATCAAAAAGACTTCAAACAAGCAAGTACTTTTCAGGAACAAAAACCCTAATTCTTTAAAACACATAAATGAACACATTATAGATAGCATGATATGAAAGAGAGGTTTCAAACAAAAAACAATTGTCACAGTTCTCTCATCGAAATCTTTATTGCCCCCAATAACTGTATACCCATTTAGATATCTAAATTACCTGTTTAGATAATTACCCTTCTTGCTTACATATGTGACTGGCCAAATTCCACATGCAGGGTCATAAAATTGAGGACATTTACTGGTAAGGTCCTTTGATTCCAAAGTGATGCTTTTTTTAAGGCAGCCATATTTCCCGCTCCTCAGGATTTATGTCATTGGTCCCAGGATTCTAAAGGTCCTGTGCCCTGAGCGAATTTTACAAGGTTCTGAGAAGCTCATTTCAGAGCTTTCCCATCATGTTCCCTCTGCTACTCTTCTCACAGATGGAAAGGAAGACGCTGGATATATAGTGTTAATGTGGGCAATACATTGATAAACCTCAGTAAGGTTTAGGAAGTTTCAAGGCTATGGTAGATGTTTGGTGCTAGTGACCATTTTCCAGTAGCTATTTCCTGCTTTTAATCCTTGTAACAGAGATTTTAGATTTATTATAGAGAGAAAATCTCTCCCTTGTTTTAATCCATGGCAGGGATGTGAATAACAGACTGCGTGCAGACATTACATTGGAGAGAAAAGGATCTGAAGAAGTGCAAAATGTACTAAGGACTTCCCATGGTTTTCCTGTGTTCTGCAGATGTAAGGGAACCTACTTATCATTATCCTCTTTCGCTTCACAGGAAAGCTCTAGTTTATTTACCACGAACTTTTATCATATGCTTTATATGCCAGGCACTATTCCAAATGCTTAAGAATTAATAGGAAGCCTTTTAGTTCCCATGACAACTGGATAATATAGGTGCTCTCAGGAGCCATATTTAACATATGAAGAAATTGAAGGTAAGAGAAGAACTAAGTAAGGCTTTCTGCTTGATCCCCACGATCAAACAGCTACTATGTATTAGAGCTAGATTCAAACACAAGCAGTTTTGCTTTAGGGTCATTTTCTTATCTCAACAAAACTTGCTGACATTTTATTCTACCTGTCTGCACATTCATACCATTCAGCTCTCTGAGATCTGACTCAATTCAGTCCATAACCTACCCATTCATCATGGCCATGGGCGAATGACCCACAAGAGCTTAAAAAGGGAATAAATTTAGGACACCAGTCGCCCAATGTTTAGCCCGAAAGTTAGTTTGTCTTTTGCATACACTAGCACCACAAACATGGGAGTGTGTGTTTGGAAAAGGGGGAGCTGTTCTTTGGAGCCTTCATGGCATAATCACCACTTAACAACCCCACCTTTTAATAATATTGGAAGATTAATTAAATTTCAACATACATTTTGGAGGGTACAAACATTAAAATCACAGAATTCGGCCTCCGGTACCCCAAAACTCATGTACTTCTCTCATACAAAAAAATTTCATTTCATCCCATAGCCCCCAAAGTCCTAACTGAATCTAGCTAGCATCATCTTATAAGTCTAAGGTTCAGTGTGTGGGAGTGAGGGGAAACTTCCCTTTCCCCGGAAAGTTCACTGAAAGATCAACTAACAAGGCAGATTAACAAGAGGAAGAGGTTTATTTACCATGCGCATGGGGAAAATCATAGAGTGATTACCCAATATCCTAATGGGATCTAGACATTTTTATACACACCTTTTAGAGGGGAGGAGGACATGAGGTGTATAGGCAATTCTGTTTAGGGGCAATAAATGATTGCTTGGGAGAATGAATGAATGGGGTGAAACAGATTGACTTATAAATTAACCCGAGAGGCAGGTATTATGTTTAAAATGATTTGAACCATGTCTGGTTGCATTCTTGATCTTCCTTCCTGAAATACAGTGAGGAAACAGGGAGGGGAGGGAAGCTAATTTTTCTTTCTGATGAGTCCATCTGGTTATGCAGCTAGAGGGAAAGCCCTTTCCAATGTCTGTAGATCTTGAAGGGCCTTTAATTCAAAATACTCTTTATAACAAGGAGTCATATTTTGGGGTAAAATTTCCTTAGCTCCTTCATTCGTTTCATCTAAATGTCATCAAAATCAGATATATGTGAGACTCAGGGTATGCTTCATTCTGAGGGAAATTCCCCTCTAGCTATAAATTTATGAAATTTAATAAGTTACATGTTTCCAAAATACAATGCTGAGACAGACATAGGATAGACATTCTCATTCCACAAGGAATCAACAATAAATAAAAAGAAATAACAGGTCCTAGATTCCACCAAGGAAAACAACATTAATTGGGAAGCTTGAGAACCATCTCTTTTGGTTCCAAGTCCCAACTTCCATACACACAGAGTAGGGTTTAGGCCCTCACGGATTTTCAGGGCACAACCCATGCAGCAGCTCCCATAGGATGGATTCTGCTGTCTGCAGTTCTCTGCGGGTAGCATTTTACACTGCCAGCTCTACAGTTCTTGGTGTTTGGGGGGCAACCCAGCCCCTAAAGTTCCATTTGGAATTGCCCTAGTGGGTAATGTCTGTGGCGACACCACCCTTGTGTCAATTCTCTGTTTGAGCCCCTTGATTCTCTGAGGTATTCTTTAAAATCTAGGTGCAGGCAGCCATGGCTCCCATAGCTCCTACACTCTGCAAGCCCGAAGAATTAGCACCCTGTGGACACTGCCTAGTCTTACAGCCTGTACCTTCTGGAGTGTCAGCCAGAGCTGCATCTAAACTCATTTGAACCACTTCTGATATGGCAGAAGAGTGCAGTTCAGGAATGCAGGCATCAGGGACTTGAAGCATCACTGGGAAGTGAGCATCAGGGTCTCTTAGGACTCACAAGGCTCCTCTTTTGATATCTTTCTGTTCCCCAGGATTGACATTCTGGGCCTCTGATGGGAGGGGCAGCGTAAATAATCAAAATGCCTTCAGGCTCATTCTTCCATTGTCATGGTGTATAGCAGCTGGCTTCCCTCTATCCATACTAATCTCCTTATCAAAAGATCTCTGGCTGCATCCTAAATTTCTTCCTAGTATGCCTTTTCTTTCTTCAAAATACAACCAGACTGAGAATTTTACCTTCTGCTTTCCTTTTCAATATAAATTCTATCTTCAAGTTGTTTCACTTTTCTCAAATTTTACTACAAGCTGGTTAAAAAAAAAAAAAAAAAGCCGCACAGCACCCTCGACATTTTGCCACTTAGATATTTATTCCACCAAATATCCTAGTTCTGCTAGGCTTAAAGAATTCACCCTCTCCAAATTTCCATCCAAACTTCCTATAAAATCCACCCCTCTCCTCTTCCTAGGGGTGTATTAGACACATAACCTTTGCCAGACCCCTAGGGAGATAAAGGAATGAATGGAATGCAAAAGGAGAACTTACTTTCCTTATCCCTCCCATTCGTTTGAAAAGAATTTATTTACTTCCCCAAGAAAAACCCTCTATAAAACCCAAGGCTCTCCCCTTTTCTCTCACAGATTCTTTTTTCGGCCTCCACCCATCTGCACCCAGATGCTCAAAATAAATAGCATTTTTCTACACATGAGGCTTTGTTTCTCTCTCTCCTCCCAACCTAACAGTTCATGGTTCTTAGATTCTGCCTTTCACAAAATATTGAGACATGAAGACAATTCTGCCAAGTTCTTTGCCACTTTGTAACTAGGATGGCCTTTATTACATTGTGTAGTACCATGCTCCTTATTCCTATCTGAGACTTATCAGAATTACCTCTACCATCCATATTTCTAACAAAATTTTCTTTGAAACTACTTAAGTAATCTTTAAGATGATTTAGGTTTTGCCTATAGCTTGACAACAGAAATGAGCCAAATTTGAGGACCATGACCTGGAGCCACACCCAAGAAGCCTTGAGCAAGTGGACTCGGTGTGGCTCGGTTATAGTTTGGTGTCATACATTTCAGAGAGACAGGGGTTACAAGTAAAGTCATAAATCAATATGAAGGAGGTATACATTGGTTTGGCCCGAAAAGGTGGGCCATCTCCTAGCAGGGGCTTACAGGTTATAGGTGGGTTTAAAGATTCTTTGACTGGTAATTGGTTAAAGACATGAAACTTTGTCTAAAGGCTTGCAATGTTTTAACATAAGCAGCTGTTTATCAGAGATAAGCCACCAGACACAGATTTGTTATGTAACTTGAGGACCTACAGGTTTGTCTTGCATACCCTTACGCTTGTTAATGGGTTACAAAGGATGTCTCTGAGAAGGGGGGGTCATGATGAGGCATGTCTGACCTCCCTCCTCCTGGCAACAATTTAGTTTGGGGATATCCCTTTGGCCACAAGATGGTCCATTCAGTCAGCTGGTGGGAGGAGAGCCTTAAAATTTTATTTTAGTTCGCAAGCTTACCTATTGTGAGCCCTTATGAGAATAGCCCTTAATGTTTTGTTCATGTCATTGTAGGCTTTTTCTAGCCTGTTCCTCCAAACTCTTTCAGACCCTGCCCATTACCCAGTTCCAAAGCTGATCTGCATTTTTAGGTATTTGTTATAGAAACAGCCCCACTCTGGTACCAATTTCTGTCTTACTCCATTTTGTGCTGTTAAACCCAAATACTTGAGACTGGGTAATTTGTAACAAACAGAAATTTAGTTTCTTACAGTTCTGGAGACTTCAAAGTCCTGTAACAAGGCCATGGCATCTCGTGAGGGCCTTCTTGCTGTGTCATCACATGGCGAAGGGCTGAAGGACAAATAGGCAAAAGGCAACAAAACTAGCCTTTTTATGATGGCATTGATCCCATGCATGGGAACAGAGCCTTCGTGGCTCAATGACTTCTTAAAGGCCCCACCTCTCAATACTGTTATAATGTTCAATTAAATTTCCATATGAGTTTTGGAGGAAAAAAACATTATAACTTTCCCTGATTCTCTTTAGCATCTTGATTCACCTGGGCCCTGGTTAATATTCATCTCCTCAATTAGCACAATTGTATTTCCTAAAATGTAATCTGGCTACCTCTTTTATACTTTTCCCTATTTCATTGTGAACTAACATAAAATCTTAAGCCCCCCAGCCAACCAAATGGACTGGACCCCCTCTTGGCCAAAGGAATCTCCAAAAAAATAAAAGAAAACCTTCCAGCTGAGTTGCTGTCCATGAGGAGAAGAGAGGCCAGACATGCTTTAGTTATGCCCTGTCCCTTTTGGAGTTATTCTTTGTAACAACAAGATACAAAATCAATACCAGGCCACAGGCCATGTAAGGCAAAGGTTAAATCACATATGCAGGTCATCAATTTACTTCACAGATCACTTGAGTCTCAGTATATGTCCGGTGTCTTGTCTCTGATTAACAAACTTCTTTATCTTAACTTAAAACCTTCCAAGCCTTTAGACAAAGCTTCATTTCTTTAACCAATTTTAAATCAAAGAATCTTTAAACCCACTTATAACCTCTAAGCCTCTGCTTGGAGATATCCTGCCTTTTTGACCCAAACCATTGTACGCCTTCCATGTGTTGATTTATGAATTTATGTGTAATTCCTGTCTCCCTAAAAAGTATAAAACCAAACTGTAACCCAACCACAGCAAGATCACTTGCTCAAAGCTTCTTGGGCATGGCTCTCTGGGCCATGGTGGCACACATTCAGCTCCAAATAAACCTCTTTAAATTTTACAGAGTTTGGGTTCTTTTCTGTTGATATATATCAGACGTTCAGTTTAGCCTTGTGGATTTACCATGCCTTGCAGACATGCCTTTCTTTTATCTGACAAAAGGGTCTTTTCATGTGAGAGAAAATCCAGCCTGGGCCCCCAAACTCCACATCTATTTCTCAGTCTCAGATCTTGGAGCAGGATATATTTCTGCCAGTCGTGTGGCTAGGGGTCAATGCATGGTTTAAAAGGCCCATGTTGTTTGACAGGTGGTAGCTCTGAATATGTGTATTGGTTTAACTTTTCATGTTTTAGGGTTCAGGGGTCCTTTAGTCCTACTGTCAACCTAAAGGAAAACAAACTGAGGCAAAATTAATATAAGTAAAGAGGTTTTTGTAGGCAAGTTTAAGGATTGCAACCCAGGACCACGGATTCAAGTTGCCCTGAATATACATTCCAATTACCAGCAATTAAAAATGTGTTTTTATAGGAAAAAAGAAGAGGCAGTTCCTAAACTGTTTTTCCAAGAATTTATATTGAAATAACATAAACTATTGATTGACTATGCATTGTTCTTTGTATCACAAATTTTAGAAACATAAAGATAACGGTGAGTCAACCAGTCGGGAACAAGATGTCTTAAACAATTGCCCCCAGTCGGGTAGGATGCGGGTATGATGTTGGGTAGGGAAGTATGGGCATAGCTGAAGTCCCATACTCATGTCTCACTGAGCCTGATAAATTTCGCATAACACACATAGATTCGACTGCTCTGAGATATTTTCTCACTGCAAAAGATAATTCACTCAGATCTTGAGGCTCAGAGTTATTGGATCGTATCTCAAACAAAATTTGTCCTTCCTGCCCATAGAGTCCCAGCTGACAATAGTCCTTGTCAGGGCTCTTCCTCCATGGAATTCTCAAAGGAAGAAATCAAACCTGATCAGCAAGCTAAGCCGATTAATTCACTGGCCCAGATCTAGGAAATACAGTCTTTCCACTAGACTGAGTTTGAATTTGTTTGGCTCTGAAATGTAAAAATGGGGGACAAAGGATGGTGGGTATGCATTTGTGAGCCTGTGGAGACTCAGAGGAGGATGTGTCAATAACTACAGCTTTCAGTGGAGTCTAGGTATGGATGAGAAGCTTTCGCAGAATAACTGCAGAGTAAAAAAGCTGCTGGAGTCTGTAGAGAAAGGAGAGAGCAAAATGACGGGAGGATCATCAAGCTGCAAAATATTTTTAAATGTTAGCATTTTCCTCCACTGTTCAATAATGGTGTGGTCACTTAAATTCTCTGAATACTTGTCACCTTATGAAAGGGGGAGTTGAGCAATATGTGATACTATCTACCTACAACTTTCTGTCCTTTCCAGGTGTTTCACAATTTTGTAGGTTTTAAAATGTGGGCAATAGAGCACAGGTAGAGAACACAGACCTTGGAATCAGATTCATTGGACGCAAATTCTGACTCTGTCACTTATTGTGATTATTGTGTGACCTTGGCCAAGTCATTTTCCTCTTCTTGTGCCTGAGTTTTCTTGTCTAAGATATCTACCTTCTAAGTACAGAGATTAAAAAGGAGTTAAACAATTAACGTTTATATTTCAGAACATTAAAATTACACTGTAAGTGTTTCCTCTAATGGGATAATGTAAAAGAAATATTGCAGAATAGGAAAGAGTATATTTGAAGATATTGTGCAAGTATATACAGAATTATACTTTAAGCTTTAATTGTCATTATCATGTGCTTCTCAGAAAGTCAGCAATTTTAAGTTTGTGAAGCTGACTGAATCACCATCATCATCATTCCCCACCGCCTCTTCATCCTCACTGTATCGGGCAGCAGTTCTGAGGTGGCATTAGAGTTGATTTATTATTATTAATAACTTGAGGCAGTGAGGTGTGAGGTGGAGTCCCCAGATCCTTCAGCTCCTTCCATGGGAATTTCTCTCTCCACGCGGTCCTCTCAGGGTGTGCGTGGCCAGGAGAGGAGGCTCCCTGGTGAATGATGTCGGTGGCCTAGAACATCGGTTTTTCCCTTTCCCACTGCCCCAAGTAGGCTGCTCCACAGCTGTCCAGCTGCCTCCCTTGTCCCTGATCCCACAGATTGTCCTGCTCCCGCCTCACACCTCTCTGCCTCTCCTCCCGGGGTCCACCCCTCACACCCACCGTCACTATTCCTGGAAGGACTGTGCCCCTCCCTGGGCTGCTCAGGGCCATGGGAACTGGGCATCTGGTTGCTGCTGGGGAAGGCAAAGCCTGCCTTGGACCTGTATGGTTTACCAGTCAGTTTGTGGGAAGGGGACCTCATGTGTGACCTCTCCTAGGGTGTACCAGGAAGGGGCTTCTCCTGAAGCTGAATTTTTTGTGTGTCAATGCCCTTCATAGTGCCTCAAACTTCTAACCTTGCTCTCTGCTTGGAATTCACATACTAGGCTTTCTTTATAGAGGAGGGATCCAGAGGAACATAGCTTTGTTTCTGCATTTGAAGGATGTATAATTTTTCCGATACTCCATTCTCAAATTAATTAAATAACTGGTGGCTTGAAAGAGTTTGTGTTTCTGACTGTTCAAGGATGTGAGGTTTTGAGGAGGGAGAGATCATGGATTTTTCCTTTTTTGTAACAGCTGAGTCTTTTCTTAGTGTCCTGTGTCCTTTATTCCATGGGCCAGTGGTGAGACATGAGGAAGGGAGAGATGGGAGCACTGACTTACTTCCTGTCCTTCCAAGTTTCCATCAAATATTCTGGTTATCTAGCCTCATTTTTTGTCAGCTGTGGTGAGACTTGCTTATGTTTGTGCTAAGATAGTACAGAACAAGTCCTCGTGAACCAAACACACACATAAACATGACTATGGTGCTGGCGTATGTAAAAGACAAATTAAATTGCAGATTAAGGATTGGGTGCTTGATGTCTTACATTTATTCACTTTTTAAAAATTTTTTTTTATTTTTTTTTTATTTCAGAATATTATGGGGGTACAAATGTTTTGGTTACATTGATTGCTTTTGTACTGCTTGAGTTGAAGTTATAAATATGCCCATCACCCAGATAGTGCACATTGTACCCATCAGGTATGATTTCATTCATCCCCTCCTCCACCCTCCCAACTGCCTGATTTCCATTGAGTTTTGCTTCCAATTGTGCACATGAGTGCTGATTGGTTAGTTCCAACTTAATAGTGAGTATATGTTGTGTTTGTTTTCCCATTCTTGCAATACTTCACTTAGGAGAATAGTCTCTGGTTCCATCCAGATTGCTGTAAAAGATATTAATTCCTTTTTTTATGGCTGAGTAGTATGCCTACAAAATTGAATTTAGATACACATTTTTAAGGGGGGGAAAAATCCCTGTTATTCAAAGGAAAAGTTTAAGCGGGTTTAAAACATTATATAAAAATACCAGCAATGTTATATTCAAATACCCTCAAATTTAAAACATTCATTTTTAATTCTTTTTTTTTTATTTCAGGAAATTATGGGAATACAAATATTTTGGTTACGTGTTATGACTTTGCCATATCCAAACCACGATTTGAGACGTGCCCTTTCCCCCCTACAACGCTCACTGCTTCCATTAGTTGTGAATTTACCCACTCCCAACCTCCCTACCCCCAATAATATTACTACTGTGTGAGCACCTTAGTGTTGATCACTCAGTGCCAGCTTGATGGCGAGTACATGTGGTGCCTATTCTTCCATTCTTGTGGTACCTCACTTCGGAGGATGGGCTCAAGCTCTACCCAGGGAAATATAAGAGGTGCTAAATTACCATTGTTTCTTGTAATTGAGTAGTATTCCATTGTATACATATATCATATTTTATTAATCCACTCATGGATTGACGGGCACTTGGGTTGTTTCTACGTCCTTGCAATAGTGAATTGTGCTGCCGTAAACATTCGAGTGCAGATGTCTTTTTTATAGAATGACTTTTGTTCTTTTCGGTAGATGCCTAATAGTGCTATTGCTGGATCAAATGGTAGTTCTAGTTGTAGCTCTTTGAGGTATTTCCAAATTCTAAGATCTTGCTTTGGGACCTGTGGTCACATGATCAGTTGGTGGTTATTTATTGAAATTAGGTCTCAGAAAGCTGGATGAGTTGAATAAAGAGATATCTAAATAGAGATAAGTCAGCAAATTTTGTTTAGATTATAAAGTGATCCTGATCCAGAACTGCTTCTCTTGAATCTACCTGCAATACATCATAGCTGTTTGATCTTAGGGATGTTATTTAGCCCTTCTCTGACCTTCAGTATCTTCGGCTGCTAAATATAGTTCCTAATAGTACCTATATTATCAGGCTGTCATGGGGATTGAGTGGGTTCCTACTCATAAAGCATTTGGACTATTGCCTGGCATATAGAGTATGTGAGAAGAGTTTGTGTTAAATAAAGTAGAGCTTTTCTTTGAAGTAGAAGAGGCTAAGTTTAAGTAGGTTTCCTCACATCTGCAGAACACCAACTGACCATGGAAAGTCCTCGGTGAATCTCATACTTCTTCAGCTCCTTTCCCTTCCACTTTAATGTTTGCAGACAGGCTGTTATTCCATGCCTCCCAAGGATTAAAACAAGAGGAAGATTATCTCTCTACAACACGTCTGAAATCTCTATTACAAAGGTAGAAAGCAGGCAATAGCTACTGGAAGATGGCCAACAGCACCAAATTTCAGCCATAACCCTGAAGCTTCTTAAGCCTTATTGGGAGCTTGTCAACAAATTGCTTCACTTGAGGACACATTAACACTAGATGTCCACGATATATACCCCTTTTCATCTATCAGAAGACTTCCAGAGGAAATATAATAAGAAAATTCTGAAATGAGCTTCTTGAAACCTTGTAATACCAGGTTAGAGGACAGGACCTTGTGTCTGCTGAGGAAAAAGAGATGAATTTTGAAGGAATTGGAAATAAGGCTTCCCTGAAAAAGGTGTTACTTTGGAATTAAAGTGGCTGCCAGTAAGAGCCCTCAATTCTATTACCTTGCATGTGGAATTTGGCCAGCCACATATGTAAGCAATAAGGGTAATTTTCTAAATGGGTATATAGCTATTGGGAGCAATAAAGATTTTTATGAGAGAACTGTGTCAATTGTCAATTGTTATTTGTTTTAAATCTCTCTTTTATGTTCCGCTAGCTACAATGCATTTTATTATGTATTTAAGGTACGGTATCTTTTAAACCTGAAGAGTCATCGCTTGTTTAAAGTCTTTTTCAAGAATAGAAATATTCTTATAACCAAAACAATGTTATGCCAAAAATTTGTTTTAATTTTAAAAACATTAATTGATTGTCTATCTTTGATAAACCAGTCGCGGTACTAACTATACTGGACTTGTCCCTCCTGCATTCTTTAGGAACTCTGATGAATATTGTTGAACCTCTCATTTATTAAAAAAAAAAGTCTTTCCCTGGTATGCTTTTAAGAAAGCAAACTATTTTTAGTAAATGCAGAGATAAATTGAATTAATTTAACAAACACATATGCACTGACAGAATAAACAATGTTAACATTTCTTACCTTTGTTTAAAACCTTTAGTTTATATAAAACAAACAAAAAAATTCATTGTAAATTCCCCAGGCAAATACTATGATAACTTTTATGTATATTCTTTCATTTCAGGTTTTCTTCTTTCTTATACCACATGGACTTAACCAATAAATAACATATAATATTCATCTGTGTCATTTAAAAGCATACATAATTTTTATCAGTTTGTAACATCCTGCAACTGACATTTTCATATTCAAAACTGTGTTTTTGAAACTAGACCATGTTGATATATAGAGATCTAGCTTATTTGATTTACCTTCTTTCAGTATTTCATTATATTTTATTTATCCATTTATGCCAATTGTTATACCCATCTCAATTTCTGTGAACATTTAGGTTAATTTTTTCTTCCTAATTTTTCATTCTAAATTGGCTTTTGTTCTCTGTATTGGAAAGTGTATTCCATGGTAATTTCAGCAAGTATTCAATTTCACCATACCATCTGTGACTTCACTCCAACGGCTTCAATGAAGCCTAGCTTCACATCCTGGTACTTTGAGCTTCCTTAAGCATCAACTCCCTATAGTTTCCATCTGCTTGGACTTTGAGAACACTGGTATCATGTTTGCTCAAACCTTGCTGGATATGTTGGTTTAAATTCATTCAGCTACTACTCTTGCCTCCTGAAGTAGGTCTTGAGAGGTTCCTGAGCCTAAAAAGGAATGGAAGAATGACCTAAAGCCATCAGCAAATTGTGCCTAATCATTGGACTCAGCTGACCCCACTTTACCCCTCCTCATGCCTAACATCAAAGAGAAGCCTTCACATTTACAGGGAATAGAAGGAAGTCTACTAATTTATTATCGAAACAAAGGGAATAGATTAAGAAGGAAGACACTATTGAATGAAATATTAGCATCGTCTCTATCTAGGGAGCTATGTACTGAGCCCTAGGCAACCAATCCCCAATAGACTCACCTTACCAAGATTCAACCAGTTTCATTTGGTATAAACAACTCCAGCTGGGTGTGGTTTAAGCTGGGGAATGCTGTTGGTGTTACAGACTTTCTAAGGATTCTCTTGTAAATTCTGCCACTAGCTCGAGAGTCATTGTCTCCAGACACTTTCCAAAGATGTTTTGCCACTTTAAGGATAATAGCTGTGATTCCTCCACAGTAGTCTCTTCCCATCTGTGAAATGGTCTTGGTGCAGAAATGGATAAATTTATTCATGCAGAAATTCTGTTTGTCCATATCTCAAGCATTTTGGATGCAAAATATTTGCAGTTCCAGCAAAAAGAATCCTGAAGTGCTGAACTAAGCATGTGGTAAATTTCATATCCAGAATCTTTAGGTTTTCTTAAGCTCTTATATCTACTGTAATACCCTTGGTAGCATCGAGGCCTGCTGAGGGGCTTCTAAGAATCTACTCAGCTTGTTATATATTGTATGTGTTCCATGGAAGCTGTAACAAACTTAGACATAAAAGGCTTAAACCAACAGAAATTTATCCTCTCACAGTTTTGAAAGACAGAAGACTGGTATTAGTATCACTGGGACAAAGTCAAGATGTTGGCATGGCCACATTCCCTCCAGGTGTTCTAATGGAGCCCCTCCCAGCATCTGGTGCCCCTGGCCTTTTTTGGCTTGTTGCTGCGTCACTTTAGTCTTCATGGCTACTTTCTTCAAATCTCTCTGCTCCATCTTCACATTGCCTTCTCCTCTATGAGTATGTGCCAAACCTCTCCCTTATAAGGGCAGTCGTGATCACAATTAAGACCCACTGGATAATCCAGGATAATCCCACCGTCCTTAGATCCTTAATTTAATCACATTGGCAAATACCTTCTTTTTTTAAAAAAAAAAATGAAGTAACATTTACAGGATCTAGGAATTAGGACATGATGTCTTTGGGAGACCATTTTTTAGCTTCTACACATAGATTATCTCATTTAATCCTGAAATAGGTATTATACCCTCCATTTTACAGATGAGAGGATATTATTTTTTTAAATTATCTATTATTGATCTCCCAATGTGTTCTAGATGCTCTTTTGGTTTCTAAGACACCCACAGTGTGTTAGTATTCTTTCCACCTTAGTGGTCACCCTTTTGTCCTCCTTCCCAGATTACTTCCTGCTCTTTTCTTTCTTTCTTTCTTTCTTTCTTTCTTTCTTTCTTTCTTTCTTTCTTTCTTTCTTTCTTTCTTTCTTTCTTTCTTTCTTTCCTTCCTTCCTTCCTTCCTTTCTTTTCTTTCCTTCTTTTAACGCTTAACATCAGGCGCTACAGTTCTAAGTTTTGAACCTCTTCTCCTTTTTCTTCTTTATTCTCTCTCCACCCTGCCCCCAAAACTGCTTTCTAGGAGTCTTTACTTGAATGTTTCAATAGATTCCTCAAGCTCAAGTTCAAAACTGCACCTAATCTCCCCCTCCCTGCTACCCTCTAAAAAAATCCTTGCTCCAAAATCAGCCTTTCCTATCTCACTGACGTGCTTCTGGTTGCTCTGGTGAAAACATCAAAACTATTGCTCACTCTTTGCTTATTCATTGTTACACTTCACATTCTAGAAATGCCATCGATGCTTCCTTCAAGATACACCTGTACTTGACCATTTCCCAACATCTCCAGTGCTGCATTTTAGTTAAGCCCCATCTTCTCCTTGTTTGGATTATTGCGATCACAATTTTGAATTCTTTCTTCTTTATTCTGTAATCTGGGGAGTCAGACCAAAGCTTCTATATTGAAAACCTTGGCTAAATTATTTAATTGTGTTGTGGCTTGGTGTTCTATCATGTGTAAAATTAGGATAATAATAGTACCTGCTTCATCAGGTTCCTTTGATGATTATATAAGCTAATGCATGTAGAGGCTGAATAAAATGTCTGGAACTTGGTCAACACTTAATAAATGCTAGTTATTATTATTTGGGTAAGAGCTGTATCCATTCTGAAGTAATAACTAAACGAATCTCTTTCCATAAATTATGGGTCTTATGTGTCCAAAGCTTAAAGCAATCTGCAATACAACCTATTCCAAGGATGAGCACATCAATTGTGATAGAATGTTGAGGCAGAACTTAAAGATTGTGGTTGTTCTCTGTCTGTATTTGAAGGCTTCAGGATACTTTTTTGTGAATAATTACTTGAGTGACTTTCTTTAGGAGTGTTAATTTTGAAAATATAGTCACACATTTTTCCCGGGAACAAAGTACCAATATTATAGATCTTTTTTTCTTCCATGACTTAACACACGCTGGGCCTGAAAGGCAAAGCTTAGGGGAGAAGTTGGGCCTATGTTCACGTAGAATTATGAGATCTCCTGGAAGGGAAAGTTTCAAGATCACAGATTTTTTCCCCTGGAGATAAATCAAAACTAATCGCTGAAAGAGCATCCAAAGAGAGGAATGTGTTACAGTGTCACTCAGTAAACAGAGTAAAAGTTTAATTTTGGTTATTGTTGTTTTCCTCAAAGATGGATTAAAGCCCTGTCTTTGGATCCAAGTGCTCAGAATCCCATGGATTTACTGAATTTTCTTTAGGAAGCTTTCCCTGGTTTTACCCACTTCCCAATTCCTTCAAGGCCTAGATTCCTTTTGCTAGAGACAAGATGCTTTTATTTTTATTCCAAGAGAAGTTTAGACTGAAGATTTTGATAAGTAAGAGGAGCAGAGAGAGGGATAGAGAAGAATGTCATGAAAACACTGGAAACATTACAGAGATTTGAGGGAGCAAAGCACAAAAGCACAAAAGTGATAGCTTTTTTTTTTTAGTAGGGGAACCAGTTTTCTACCTGAGAGAATCTGTAGGTTTCCAAACACCTTAGAAACTTGGCTGTTGGGATATGGATGCTTTTAGATCTGGGGGAGAATAAATAGCCTGTGTTGACTTTGAAACACTTCCAATTATTGCTTTTTTTCCATCAGAGGACAGCTTATTTGGCACCCGATGGTGTTGGGAGCTGTCAACTCGAAGCTGGCAAGAGTCTGCTACCAGCTGTTCTCACTTCATACAGAGATCCAGAAAGTGGATGGAATCTCCTGAAAAGATCTTCTACTTTTTGTTTTGTTTTGTTTTGTTTTTTGGTGAGCATTTCTGGGTTTTACTCAAGAAAGAGCTGGTGCTGCCGGGATGCAAAAAAAAACCAGATGGAATATATGGTCTGCAGACCTTGGATTATGTTGGCAGATGGGGGCGGAGAGGTATTGTGGGTGCCAAGAATCCAAGTCCTGATATACCACATTTAGTAAGCTGCTGGCATGTGCATATTTTGTTTAATTAGCAGTTTTTGTAAGTCACAAGCATATGCTTTGTCATTTCTTGTTGTTTTAATGGTAAGCTATTATGTACGTTAGTGAAATCTGATGGCTTCTCTGAGTGAGTTTTGCTTATAATTAGCAACTCAGCACCATCTGTCATCCCAGTCTTTCCTGCACATGCCCCATTACCCTCCACCACCCCTTGACTGATGCTGTCCTGCAAATAGGCATTGTGGGGAGGTACAAAGGGAAGGTTGGTGCAGATTCTGCTGTGAGCTCCCTCACAGGAATGAAGTAGGGAAATGGGCCAGAGAAAGGCTCTAGGACTAAAAGAATCCAGAGCTTACCTGGAATCAGGGACATGCCCTGGTAGATTCTGGTGAAAAATGCAGTGGGAGCCAGGGGCTAACAATAAAGTGGGCAGGAAAGACTTGGAGAAATCTGACTGAAGCCAGGAAAAGGGAGAACAGACAAAGGGCGCCACTTGCAGGAATACAGCTTAATGCTGAATTGAAAAGTTGCTGAGGTAGATGCTCCTTGTCTCTGCTCCTAGACCATCGGCTCTCACCAACATATAGTTAACAAAGAACGTAACATGGTGTAGCTTACCAAGACTCAAGTTCTCATTCCATTTGACATTTTGAAACCCAAATTTTTATAATGTCCTTTCCTTGTGTCATTCTGGGAATCCACAGGAGATATCCGTGTGTTCCACAGAATGCTTGTGGTGTTGCTTGCCTCCTCTGCCAACTATTTCCATCTGTTTCGCTTACCTTTGTGGTTTTTTCTGCCATGAACCGCTTTTGTTAGGTAGTTAGCAAGGGATTCCAGGTCTCCTAGGGATGAAAGTTTGTGCCTTACTTTGGTACAGTTGCCCCACCTTAATCCTGTCCTGAGCTACTACCGTACCTGGGGGAGGAGGTGATACTGTAAGAATCTGCCAATCAGAACTTAGTGCGCCAGCTGCAAAAGAATACGGAGGACTCTATAGCCCATAAGCCAAGCAACATAGGTAACATACAATCTGGAAAGTGACCTAGAACAACCCACATGCATAGTAAGACTCAGGTCATACAACTCCCAACTGTCCACTCAAAGTGGTTCCATGGTGATGTCTGAGCCACAGGGAGGTCCCAATCTGGGCACTATAAAACGATACACAGACCATAACCAGGCCTTCCTTTTGCTCTCCCTTTGCTGTGACAATGAGTCTGGTCATCATCTGTGGCATATGCATCACTTTCTGTAAACCTATATCTTGCTCTTACTCTATAATCGTATCTTTCTCTCCTCAATAATCCTCATTTTCATGCCTGCCTTATTTTGGTGCGTCTGGTCATTCTTTGACCACGAGCGCCCCAAGAACTGACATTTCAGACTGAAACCTGACACTTCCAGCATGTTTGTGGTCAGGCTTCCTTCAGGTTGCTACTGCTCTCTACTGAGTGACTTCATGACAATCATGGGCAGAGACCTTTTCTTAAAAGCCTCCAGTGATTTATAGGATCAGGCTATATTGCAAAAATTTTATCGATGGATGAGAAAAGTAGATGATTGTGGTTAATTCCAATGATGAGAAGTAGACATTCTTGTATTCTATAAGCCCAGACCATAACCCATCACCAAAAATTTTTCCCTGCCTAGTCTGCAGCCTGATACCATGAGTCAGGGCCCAGTTTATCTTCCCAAAATGTTAGCACTCTAAAACAGTACGTCTCAAACTTTAATGTACATTTAAATCACCTGGGATTCTTGTTAAAATGCATGTCATGATTCAGTTGGTTGGAAGTGAGGCCCAAGATTCAGCATTTCTAACAAGCTCTCAGGTGATGCTGGAGACCAAATTTACAGTAGCAAGGCCTAGAGCATGCCCTTCTTTCTTAGAATTTGAGATCAAAAGTAGACATCCTAGAAAGAAGAGGGAAGTTTTTGTCCTTTTCAGGAGGACCACAGCAGTCTTACAAGGACAATATTCTTTAGTGTTCCATTCCTAACTGGTGTAATTTTTTTTTTATTTTACACATTCTCAAATGATTATTCTTTTCTTTCCCTGGTTTTCACTAGCTGTTTTTAGTCCGATTGTGGATCTTTATCTTATCCCTTTCCCCAGCCCTCAAAATCAAATATCCAGCTGCTTTCCTGACTTGTACGAGCACCTTAACCTTCTTTCTATCCCTAGCATCTGGTACAATGATTTGCAATGAGAGAAAATTTTGTTCTCTGTAGACATTTGTCTATGTCTGGAGAGATTTTTCATTGTCACAACTGGGGCAGGGAGGACGGGTCATGCATGCTACTGGCGTCTAGTAAGTAGAAGCCCAGTTTATTGTTAAATAGACTACAACACACAAGATATCCCACCACAATAAAGAGTTATCTGGTCCAAAATATCAATAATGCTGCTGTTGAGAAACACAGACATGAATCAATGCCAGTTACCTAACAAAATGCAATACAGTTTGAGAGGATGAATGAATGCATGATTTAATAAAATATATGTAAAATATAAAATCACTAATCTTCATACAGAAATAGTAAACCTTAGGGTATCATATGCTCCCACTCATCATAAAGAATTCAACAACAATAATGCATATGAAATATTGAGCTTTATATACTTCGGCCCATTTTGAATGAACAGCAAGCCTGTGGGACATTATAACATTGCACGGGTGAGTAAGGCTTAGAAAACTTACATAACTTGCCTAATATCAAAACACCAGAATAAAACTTACCCCAGCATTTCCTGGCCATTAAAGCACCCTGAAGCCTCTAGGGTTCATCTTATTTCCATTGCACACTCAGCTCTTTAACCTTGAATGCTTGAATAGTTGGAAGATGAATCGGATCTCTTCTTCCTTTGCTGGTAGCCACCCTCAGGCAAGGACAAGCTCTTGCCTCATCATTTATATTTCTCTCCTTGAGAAAGATACAGTATCATTCTAGCCTAAATTTTTCAGAAGAGGAAAGACTAAGAAAATCATTGGCCTTTTTACCAAGTTTAGCCATGGGCATGGGAAGGGAAGTGATGTGCATCTGTGGGGTCATTTCTAATGTAGAGATGAGTTGATTAGCTTTGGGGGCCATTCTTACCTCTCCTACTGAGTGGGATACACATAAGGCTGTGTCCCTGCTACAGACGAACAGATGAAAACAATTCAATTAGAGATATATCAACAATAAGATGAAAAAAGCCTGGGCCCAAAATCTTATGTAAAAGGCAAATAAACTTCCATCTTGTTTAATATTTTGTGTTTGTATGTGGGCATCTCTACTAATATACAAATGTTTAAGTATCAGGTAGAAGAAAAGTATTTATGCAGGAATCAGAGACTCAAAAATTTGAAGAGATCCAGAAAAGTGTGGTGTCATAGAAGTTAGAAAGCTTGAGGAGGGCAAAGGTGACCAAAAATTGGACATGGTTAGTACAAGTAACAGTTTTAAAAAACTTGGATGAGAAGGTGAGCAATTAAATATAAATGTAATTAAGTAATTTTATTATTTATAATATTATTAATAACAAATAATTATGCAGAAACAATTATTTATTTATTATAAATAAGTCAACATCTATTTATGATAAAATCTCTTAGCAAATGAGGACTAGAAGGAAACATCTTTAACCTGATGAAGTTCACCTACAAAAACCCTATAGCTACGCACTATAGTTAAATGAAGAAAGACTGAATGTTTTTTACCCTGTGATTAGGAATGGGTAAGAATGTCTCTCTCAGCATCCTGTTTAACTCTTTTGCACTAAAGTTTCTAGCCAGTGCAATAAGGCAAGAAAAAGAAATAAAAACTATATAGAATGGGAAGAGGGAAGTAAAACCATCTTTATCCTCAGAAGGTATGATCATCTATGTAGAAATCTCAAAATATCTAAAAAAAGGTCCTAGACTTAATAAATGAATTTAACAAGATTACAGGATACAAGGTACATATAAATAGTTAATTATGTTTCTCTATATTTTGACAAATAATTGAAAATTGAAATCTAAAAACCAAGAACAATTACAAGAGCTCCGCAAATATGGAATACTTAGGGGTAAATCTGACAAAAGTTGAGCAACACCTACATATTGAAAAATAAAAATATTTCTGAGAAAAATTAAAGAAGAAGTAAACAGAGAGAGAGAGAGAGATTTTGTTTATGGATTAGAAGATTCA
Organism: Indri indri; assembly: GCA_004363605.1. Lineage (NCBI taxonomy): Eukaryota > Metazoa > Chordata > Mammalia > Primates > Indriidae > Indri > Indri indri. The sequence continues at coordinate 1,175 of RJWJ010022697.1, read as the reverse complement.
AGATTGTTAAGATGTCAGTTCACCTTAAATTTATCTATAGAGTCAATGCAATTTAATCAAAATCATAGCAAAATCCTTTTTATGGCAGAAATTGACAAGTTGATTTTAAAATTTATATGGAAATGACAAGCAAATAAAATAGACAAAAAAATTTTGAAAAAGAAAAGCCAACTTGAAGGATTCATACTACGTAATTTTGAGGCTTTATAATAAACTACGGTATTTAAGACATCACGATAGTTTGGTATTGGTATAAAGATAGACCATTAGGTCAATGGAACAGAATAGAAAATCGAGAAATAGACCTGTACATATTTGGTTAATTTCTTTTAAATTAAAGTCAAAATAACATGGAAAAATGGTATAAAGAGTTCCTGTGTACCCTCCACTAGCTTCCCTGAATTTTAACATTTTATATAACCATACTACAATCCTAAAAACTAAGAAATCAGTGTTATTACAATACTATTAACTAAACTAGAGACTTTATTGGTATTTCCTTTGTCTGTTCCAGGATCTAATCCAGGATTCCACATTGCATTTAATTGTCATGTCACCTTAGTCTCCTCCAATCTCTGACAGGTCCTCACCCTTTCCTTGTCTTTCATGATCTTAAATCTTTAAGAGTTCTGATCAGTTATTTAGTAAAATATTCCTCAATTTGGGTGTATTTGATGATTTGTCATGATTTTATCGAGGTTGTATTTTCCCAGGAAAAATACAACAGACGTGATGTGTCTTTCTCATTGCATCTTATTAGGTGTACACAGGCCAACATAACTTACTACTGGTGATGTTAACCTTAAGCACTTGATTAAGCTGGTGTCTGCCAGGTTTCTACACAGTAAGCTTGCTATTTGTATCTTTATAATTAATAAATATGTATTTTGGAAGAGAAACTCTAAGACTTTGCAAATATTATGTTTTTCTTTAAATATGTGCCCACCGACTCTAGCGTTTTGTGTGCAGCAGTGATTACTCCGATATAATGGTGATTTTCTATTTCCCCAATATCTTCTACCATTATTAATTGGAATTCTTCTGTAAAGAAGAGTTGTCCTTTATCCCCCATTTATTTGTTTAATGATTATTATTTATTTATGTTAATATGGACTCAAGCGTATTTATTTTACTCTGGGCCATGATCAATATTATTTATTTATTTTTCTCAACTT
>RJWJ010022696.1:0-26602 GCA_004363605.1 Indri indri | reverse complement strand
CCAGGAGGATATGTCTCAAATTGGCAGGAATTAATTATTAATTGGATATAGAAGTGAAGACAACCTAGAAAATCTAGGAAACTGTACCCAGTTCATTGCTTTACTATCTAGATGTATCTAGATTCATTTAATGATATTAGTAATATAGAATCAAATTTTGTATAAAATACAGTGAGTTCCGAGTTGGTACTTCGGGAATGGCAGTGCAAGAAGTTCAAGGAGGCCAACAGCTGGGTATAAGACAGACCGGTGAATAGTCAGAAGCTTAATGGGGAGACCAAGGAAAGAGACGGTCCAAGAGAGGCTGGCTGAAGCTAAGTTATCCTGGTGGTCAGTGACACTGGGGGCATGTCCTCTGAGGAGCAATCAGAGAGGGAAAGTCTGAGCTGCAAGCACCTGGGCACAGGTGCACACAGGGCAACCTTGAAAACTCCCTGAATACTGAAAGTAGTCTCCAAACCACACAAAATCCAATGGTAAAAAAATGAAACCCACAGTGGTTCAACAGACTTTTGCACATCTTCTGATCAATCAGCAGTTGACTACTAAGTAGTGCTGACCATAAGAGCAACTCCTAAGAATCTAGGCATAGAAATAAGTAGAATGGAAAAAATTTGAGCTGAGACAAGAGAAGTAGCACCCTGCAAGAAGAATAGATTTCACTGAACTAGTCCAGTCAAGCTACTAAACAAATAAAAAACAAACAACAATAAATGCCAGAGGTTGAGGGGCAAAGAGAGTCAGTACCCAGAGATGCTATAATATATAAAATGTTCAATCTTCAATAAATATTTATGAGACATACCAAGAAATACCAATTTGTGTTGAGGCAATAGAAATATCCTGTAAGGGGGTTCAGATGTTAGACTTCAAGGTATCTTTATAAATATATTAAAGGAAGCCATGTTAAAAGAATTAAGTAAAGGAGCAATGACCCTGACTCAACAAATAGAAAACTTCAAAGAGAAATACATTGTAAAAAAGGACAAATGGGAATTTTGAAGTTGAAAAGTAAAATAACCAAAATGAAAAAATAAATGACAGAGGCTCGAGAGCAAAATTTGAGCTGGCAGAAGAAGTAATCAACAAATTTGAGGACAGATTTATAGAGGTAATGTGAATTTAGAAAGAAAAAGAATGAATAAAAATAAATAGAGGCTGGGACCTGTGGGATACCATTAACACACTAACAAATGCATACTTAGAGAATCAGGGGAGGGGGAGAGAAAGAAGATGAAAAAACAGTTAAAGATACAATAGCTGAGAACTTCCAAAATTAATCTACACATCCAAGAAGCTTAGATATTCAAAGTGTTGATATATTTTTTTTAAAAAACTGCCTAACAAAAATCCTACATAAGCAGGGATGCGGCTATAACTGAAACCTAAAACATATAACATTAGTCTAGTGGTTGGGCAAAGTCACTGAGAAAACTGATATAGCAGATAGAAAAGGTGATGACCATGTAATAGAGTGGCAAACATTTTGTAAAGCTGTTGCTTGCCATGATTTGCAAGGCAGACACTTGTCTGCTAAGGAAAGAGTAGCAAAAGAGAAAGCTGCTAGCCTTGTGTGTGGACTAGTTGCTGCATTTGGCAAGTCATTATAAGAAAAACAACAAAATAGAAAAAAATCTGCCTGGTTGTAAACATACATAAGAGTGAATAGAGTCCAGAAATTCCGGGTTTTTTTGGATAAGCTAGTGCTTGAAGAGATAGAATTAAAAGACTTTTGATCAAAAAGCCATTAAAACGTCTGTGTTAAGTAAGGCGAGTAAATGTCAGATTTAGGATGTGGCCTTTCCAACTATTGTTCTGAATGTCTCTAAGGTAACCACTATTATGTTAAGGCAATGATACATTAAAAAAAAAAAAACAAAGAAGAAAGAAAATTTAACAACTATGTCTGGAATGACGACAAACACGTGACTGGTTACTGAGCTAAAATACTTGAGGGTTGTCCACTGTAGCAGCCAGAGCTGCTTGACATCTTTATAGGAAATGGGATGAGGATGCATTCTGTTATCAGTGAATTCGCGATAGAAAAGTGAGGTAGCTCATTCTTACTAATAGATGCCCCAATTGTTTTGAAGTAGGGAATAGGAATGATGAGGTCGAATGCTGAAGGAGAGTGGCAAGTGAAGGTTAGTGTTATGGGGAATGAAAGAAGTAAAGACTAAGTAAAAGTAAAATCATTGTTCTGCAATGTCGAGGTCCCACCTGAGGCTCGAGAACATGATTTTGGTGGCTTCAGCCATCTTGAAAGCTAACTTGTTCTATTCAAATTGTCTCCACCCCAGGAAGTTGGTTTGTGCTGGGAAGTAGCTGATGGTATTGATCAGGAACCACAAAGCATATCCTGACAGCCCTGATAGACCAGAAGACAGCTGAACTCCTAAGAGAAGACCATGGCATCAAGGACATAATAGTTGCTGTGATTTAAAAAATAAATAACTAAATAATCAGAGTTGAGGGTATGGAAAAACTGAAGCGTTAAGTCTGCAGAGAGAAACTAAAATGTTAGAGTGGTGTTTCTGATTATAATACTAACAAGTGCTACAGAGTAACTGAGTGTGTTGGTGGTTAAGGTAAGATAGAAATAAAGCTTTATTTGAATCCAAGATAACAAGGCGCAGAAAGAACTAAAATATTCATTGTCACCATGAACACTGAAATCACCCAGGCAGATGCTTGAAATTTGGAGGTGGAGAGAAGACATCAAAAACTTCGTAGGATACAGAGAACTGACTAAGATGTTGTCTAGCGATTGCAATGAGAAAGAATGGGAGTGGCACAGACATATGATATTCATCACAGAGGATGGACGCTTTTCCCCACAGGGGTAGAGGAGTAATGCTTAAGAAATGACAATAAAGAGATAGAAGAATGCTTAGCTCACCTTCAGGCATTCACCCGTGTTGTTGGATATGGCAGCACGTATACTTCTACACAAACAAACAAAACAACTAGAAAAATAATACCCTCGGTGGGTCAGTAAGTCTTCCTTAATGCAGGAGGTAGCTAGATGATTCAATGAAGAGGCTGACGATTTAGGGAGGCTGCTTATCACAGAATTAGGTTCTGCAATTAAAAGTGAAAGGTTTTAGAGCTTAACAAACATTTTAGAGCAATGTGGAAGTGTGCGTAAATGAGATTGGAGGGTGTGATGTTTTAGACGGATGCCGAAGGGAAAGAACTTGAGGCCTGGAGGGTTCCGTTAGCCAATAGTCATTTGGAAGTAACTGCTACCACAGCAAGACAGGCTCAGTGGGGTGAGGACGGAGTGGAAGGAGACCTCAGCGTGAGTCTGAGTGTGGCAGAGCTGTGGCCAGGAAGTCTGCGACAGTGCATTCCAGACCTGTATTTGCAGCAATTTATGTCATAATACCCTACGTAACCTAAGATAATTTCATAAAATCTCTTTCTGGCTGAAGATATTGGGGAAAAGATCTATTTAAGTAATTATTTCAGGGAGAGAGATGGCAGAGGTTCAGGGGGAGATAGAGGAAAAAGAAGGAGAACCTGCAATAGGCAAGGAGAAGGAAAAGAGAGAAAATCAAATCATTCTGTTAGTAGTTGCACATGATTAGTAAGGGGACCAGAACTAGCCAAGGGATCCACCGGCTTGTGGAACGGATTCTTCATCGTTTTCCTGTGAAGGTTGATAGTCTCTGAAAATAAAAATTAGGAATGCAGAATGAAGGCATTCTTTTCAAATACTTGCCCAGTTGCTGTGGGCCAGAACTTGGATCAAAGAGTCCCCAAGTATTTATTCTGCTAACAGTAAGTTAATGTGCATGGTATAAATCTGGATATTTATAACCTGAGGCTTACTTTATGTTAGAATATAAACTCCTCATGGGCAGGATCTATCTGTTTTTCTATTTATGGAAGTGTTTTGTATAAAGACATGCATAAAACACCTTTAATAAAGGTGTTTGATAGCCTGATGACAATACTTACAATTTAATATCAGAGAAGCCAGAGTCATTTCATTCTCTAATTCACTATCTTCTAGGGAAATTAATGTTTAATCCTAGATGAAAATATGTGAAATCTTCCTTCTGTTGCCCTACCATAGAGTGATTCATTGCACGACAGCACACACACCCCTCACCTCGCTACACACATGTATAAACACATACACATATGCTCACACAATCACATAACTATGGCTAGGTATCTATGTATGAAATGTGTGTATACATAAGCCATGTTTCTGCAGTTAAACTAGAAACTTTCATGTATTCCTTTATAGCTACTATATTTCACATGCAATGAAATGTACTACTACTATATTACAGCCTGATTTTTATAAAGCGCCATTTTAATGGCAAGTAAAGCTACAGTTTTATTTTAAGATAATTAACAAGGGTGATAGATTTTCTCCCACAAGTTTACAAAGCTACATCAAAAAGTTATGTATATTTTAATATAGAGAAAAAAGTGTTTTTACTGAGCTAGATTCTACACGAGTAAAGATTCATTTCAGTGATAGATTTTGGTATTTTGGAAAGTACATTAATTCCTTAGGACAAAGCTATGTATTCTTTAGCTGTTTCACACTGAAGCGTGTTTATGTAAGTACTATTACTTATGTTCAATACAGGTTTTTTTTTTTCTTTTTCTGAAAGGCTGGTAATTTCTCTTTTTCACTCATGTGGCAGATATGCTGTAATTATTAATATTAATAAACCATTCACCTGAGGAAGAACACAGCTATAAATATTATTATCACAATTCATAATTGATAATCTTTCTGAGTGTCATAGTCAATAATTCAAATTCCCTGCAGCATTTGTTTTTGCCCTTGCTGTACTTAAGACTTACAGAACCCTGTTGATCGAGACATAGATTTACATATTTTGTTTTGGAAATATCAGTGCCTCATTTCGCTCACATTCTGTACATCTGTGTACAATTGTCTACTGCTGAGAAAAATCTCTTTATTTAGTGTAGCTATTGGGAAAAAATTACTCTCTTCTGTGCTGTTTACTGCTTAGTGAATATCTGCAGCCTATTTGCATCAGGCTAGGAATTCTTCAATTAAGTGACTCCCCAGAGGACCTGTACCATTTTGTACCATAAAAGTGACTTGACAAGAAAGGAAAAAGAGAGGACGCATTTTTTTCAAGTCTCTACAAGTGACCTAATTTCATTCTTACAGATAGCGGCTTATTCAGGTTCCCTGAAAGCCAATTTCATGATAAAGATTTGAACACAGAACGTTTATTGAGAAACGGTCTGGAAAACAACAGCTGAGAAGTGGAGAAGGGAGCAGGATTGAGAGGAGGGCAAAATTTAACTGGGAGCAATTGCAACAGAGGCCTTAGCCAATCTCGCGGGCAGTTCTGGAGCTGGGAGGGCCCTTTGGAACCCTTTCAAATTGAAGCCAGGGCCGGGCATTTGCACTCCGGTAGCCGCCCGCCACTGATGAAGGATTCCCCAGAAGGAGAAAGAACATTTGTTGAGGCAGCCATGTGCCAAGAGGACACACCTGGAAAGAAGGGTGCGTGTGGGCCACAGCCAATAAGGAGGGATTACGGCCTCAGCGAGGAAGGGAGGATCTAGTTAACGCACCACAGTATCCACTACAGGTAGCAAAAGCATATTAATGATTGTTGTTTTACTCCTCAGTCTTCTCTGATTTTAAAACCTAATCAATGATACTTCCTTAGAAATCACCTGATGGGCCCTAGGATCATTCTTATCTATGTCACCTCTGAGAAGCTTGAGTATATTGTTATGTATCGATTATATTTCTGTGACATATTTTTTATCAAAAACTCAGTTCAGAGAACATTTAAAACACCACAATTTAAACAGTGCTGTTATTCCTTGCACTTGAAATAAGAAGAAAAATATAAGAACAACTTAAGAAAGCATTTCTTAGACAAAATCAATATAAGAATTCTAATCAACATCTTATTAATGGTGAGATACTTTCTTGACAAGAAATTATGCGATAGGAAGAGAAGTCACACAAATTTCAGTCTGAAGAAAGAAATTGCAAAGTAAAGAGGATCAGAGAAATATTTTATATAGGTAACTATATGCTGCAGAGTATAAGCACAACATTTGAAATTTAATATATTTTGTAGATGTCACTAAGACTTATTTAATTGGGAATCATGAAGATAATACGATAACAGTAAAATGATTCTAAGTCATTACAAGTTTTAACTGCAAAATAGAAACACCTGCATCTCTCTGTTCAAAATGACCTCAGAAAGTAAAGTATCTATCCACTTAGCTGAACATTCACACATTAATTCATTCAGCAGAAGTTTATTGAATACCGACTATGTATCAGGCACTGTTGTAGGGATAGAAAAGTGAATTAAAAAAATACTGTTGTTTTCCTAGTCTTAATTTTCCCCCCTCTCTGTTACCATAGCCACTGAAAGATGCCCTTCTACTGTGGACAGCTCTTGATTTTAGAAATGGTCATGTGCTTTCACTTGGAAGATAAAAGGGACCGTGCAGGGTTGATGGTGTGTTAGTTGCAAATCTGGGACTCATGAGGCCTTTCTTTTTCTACTTACTCTCTTTTACCTCTGGTCACCACAATGAAAATATATCTGGACAACTTGTCTGATCTCAGTGGGAGAAGGAGAGACACATAGAGACAAGGTACCCCTTGCTGAGCACATATTTGATCAGTTGACCTCTAGCCAATTCACACTTTTAGGAAGAAATAAATGCTCATTTTTGTATTCCACTGAATTTTGGAGTTTGTTACATGTAATTTTTGTAATAGTAGCTAACTGATGAAATATATCATCAGGGATTTCATAAACAAATGTGATAGAAAAACATATGGATACGACATACACAATGCAATTTGGTAAATCATGTAATAGAGATAGGAACTAAATCCTGAAATAAATGAGAGACAAAAAGTTGCCTGAAATAACCAAATATTAAAGCATGAAATTGTGACATTGTGAGAACAAGCAATAAATTACCTAACATTACAGAGAACATAGACCCAGGGATTGTTTTTAATATAAAAATCACAAAACTGGCACTAATTCAGGATATACAACTACTCAGATATCTAATTCTAATTCTTCTAAAAGCAGATCATCCAATAAACAAAATAAAAAAAACAGAGTTAATCTTTCAGCCAAGTTATTCTCTCAACAGATTAGAAGGTCAGTGAGAAGAACTGCTTACTCTGGATTTAATTTTTACCTAGCAAATAATAACACGTTAGGGAACTAAATCATAGGAAATAATATCCAAAATTTTGAATCCGCTACTTTAGACAACTTTTAAATAAATTTTATAGCAGAATAATTCTAGATTAAAAGAAAAGTTGCAAAGATAGAAAGTTCACATATACCCCACACTCAGCACTACGTGTGTTGAAGAGGAAGAGATAGAAATCCAAAATGACTTTTCTTGTTTCCAGCTTGGGCAAATTGCGTTCCCATGTGAGTGGTAATTAGGAATTTATCTCATGAATTAATTTTTGAAATAAAATAACATAATCTTATTCTTAATTTTTAAAAATACTTCAGAGACTCTATTCAAATACCAAGCATGTACTTATATACTTGTACACAAGCGGGGTTTGTTTATTCGTTTATTCAATTTGGATTTACTGATGCATATGTAAATGGTGGCCCTGTTCTTCTAAACATGGTTGAAGGGTACAATACTAAAATATTAAATCTACATCACAGTATGGTAAAAGAGAAGACCTGTTTCCCTCTCCTTGTTGTTGCTCTAGATTGTTTGAAGTGATGCTAAATCATTGAATATGCGGCTCAGTGTTGCCACGTTGTGAAATATTGATGATGTATTACAGTGAAGCAATTTGGGGCACTGATGTGAGAGGTGCTATCCAAATTGAAGTTGGAATTTGTTTATAGGCAACACATGGCAAGGTTTACCAGCATTTGTGAACAGCTAATCTCAAGTTCAATTATATTTAAATTGAAAGAGAGAGACCTGCTATCATCATCAGAGGCCAAAGTAAAAATAAAATTAAAAAATAAAAAAAATAAAAGAGGTCATTGTGCGACCTAATGAAATATCAAACAAAAATAAATAAATAAATAAATAGGAGCCTCCAGGATCAAGTCTATCAGCTTGTTGCACATTTACAATGAAGGATTTCTCTAAGCAATAAGGGCAGCTTCCAGAGCATAAGATATTGTCTGAGGCAGTGACAGAAAAGTAAAATTTTCCCTAGCAAATGACTCTTCAGTGGCTGTTTGTTCTTTCATAACAGTTGTCGGGTTCATGCTGCAGTGTCTTTTGTATTATAAATAGGTATTCGGTTGCCTACAGAAATGTGTAATGTTCTGGTAGAGATGATATGGAATAGAATGTGGAACGTGTTTTACCACTTCTTGCTGCTTTCTGACTTTGGACTTGCAAAATTAGCGAGTCAGCAGGGAAGATAAGGCACATATCTGCCTTTTGGGGCCTTGAAGATAAATTGTCCTTAAAAAGTTGATTGTTAGAAAGTAAATTTTGAGGATCCTGGAAAACCCACATGGTGACCAAGTTGTAAAGGGGAAGCCTGGGGATGAAGGGGATACTGCAGACAGTCAATGCCAAAACTGATGGAAAACAATATAAACCAGGCACAGTGCAGGCACTACAGGCAGGTAACAACAACCCCGTACCCCATTTTCTCTTCCTAATACACCACATAAACTGCCTGTATCCCCTATTTAATTGTTCATATTAACGAGTTTTCAACTCTTTAGAGATTGTAAATGGCAGGGGTTAAGATGAATAGAATGATTTGCTGCAGGCCATCTCACCAATACAACATAAAACAGGAGAATTTTAGAATCTAAGTGAGTTGTAATTCAGGAATCAAGAAGGGTGCTATAGATATTGGTACTTTCCATCCATGTTCTTCATAACCCGGGTAGTACTCAGTACCCCATCACCCAGGGAGTTTGGCTTCCTTTCCTTCCCCTCTAGCCACATTTGATGGCAGTCCTTCCTTCAAAATATGATATAACACAGAAATCTCAGAAACCTTGGCTTTTTGTAAACAATACTTCTGCAGGGCAACTTTCCCAGCAGAAGACAAGGGACCAGTCTTAAAAGAATTCTACTTTCGGTGAAAAGCTTATTTATATTTGCATTAATTAAGAAATGGAGGCCAATTTTCCAAGAATGATTGTGATGCATGTTTTTTCTTTTCCCTGAAATACCCTGATTTAAGCCATGCAGAAATATCATGTCACTTGTTTAAGAAGTTTCTTTGACTTTCTGATCAAATTCAATTTAATCAGTAAAATTTTAATAAGCGCTTATTATATGCCAGATTCTGTTCTAAGCCAACAAATGTGAATAAGACATGGCTTCTGACTTCAACACCAATAGCAGATTGGTACGAAGAAAATCACTGTGCAATATATGTATGTTCCATCACAAAGGAATGCTCCAAATCCTTAGACTACATAAAGCAGGGAGTGGCTTTCTATGCCTTGGGAACATAGGAAGACAACACAAATGATTTTTAAGCTTCATTTTGAAGATTATATTCATCAGAGCCCCCTAAAAAAGCCAAAAATATGTGCAAAGATCATAGACAAGAAAGAACAGCAGAATGTTTGGGGAACTTAGAGTGGCGTAATGTATCCAGCACCCTAGATATGTGCCACTAGGAGAAATGACTAGTTGGACTGTGTCTAGATATAGTTCCATCATAATGGGTCTTATGTGCCAAAGAAGGGGTATAGATTTTATTGTGAAGGTAGCTTTTATGCATAGACTGGTAAAGTCAGACTGGGTACAGGAAGACTAATTGGAATAGGAAAACATATTGAAGAATTTTTTTAGCAAAAAAAAAGCCCATTAGTTTTCAAAGTAAAAAATATATAAATAAGGAAAATATTATAAAATTAATTGTTATTTAATTATAATAAAATTTTTAAATTAGGCATGAGATTCAGTGATTAAAGATATAGATATGAAAAGAGTAAGCCAAAGACATGAGTCTTCCCATTCACACAAAGCGATCATGGAAACATCCTCCTCATAAAAACCACAATGCAAATATGACCTCAAAAGTATTAAATGGAATTCCGACTTTAAAAGTATTGAAGAGTAATGTGGGATTTTACTGAATTCCTTGGTAAAGGTGGTAAAGGGCCAGGAAGAAGATGAGGAATCATACTGCACAAACAGCAAAATTTCCTCCTAAATTTTGCTGAGAGTTCCTCTTATCACAGTTGCTTAGAAAATTCTCTCTTCCCCATTTCTTCCCTCCCAACCTCCTCTCCGCTATTTCGCCCACTCTTTCCTTCAGCCTTTTCAATATTCTTTCCTTCCACAAGGCACCCTAAACTGTTTCTAATGGAGATGTTGGTCAAATCTCTTTTTTTTGTTTGTTTCTTCCAGTTCTCCTCTGACCTCATTAACAAAAGCCTGGGAGACTATCAGCACAACAAATATTAAATCTTTAGAAAGCACAGATGGGGACAAGCACTACAAATTCCTTGACTTTAATATTTTATCCTGTCACTAAAGGACAAAAAGCAGCAGAAGTAAGCGGTTTTTGTGTCTCTGCTGCTAATTGTGCGTGCAAGGGAAACATGGCTGAATCTGCCCTCATTCACGCTACGCTTCATGTACATAGGGGAGGTTTACAGTTAGAGGAAAGCACACTTATGTGGAAGACAGGAGGTTCAAATCCCGTTCCTATTAAACGTTTGTAATCCTAACTATCTTTGGTTCAATTTCTTCATCTATAACTTGAAGCTTATTACAAAATATTCTTCAAGGGCTCTTCGTGGCAAGCTGTGTGACATTGACCTGAATATATCATTCAGGATATATTTAGTCCACTGGAAAATTGGGCATTAAGCATTCATTTAAAAAAAAAAAAAACAAACAAAATAATGATGTAAAGCAGTATCTGCACAACCTAGGATTTTTTTTTAAAGTATCAATTCTCTAGGATTCCAAGTTACAAAAAAAATTCTTTTTACAAGATAATCTTTGACTCCATCCCCATAGCTACATACAGACTTCAAGTTAAATGTTCCGGAAAGATGAATAATCATTCTTATTTATGTTAAAGTCTAACTGGGAAAATATGACTACCTTTTTAAACAACATAGACTACTAATATTTAAATCTAGACCATCTTTTCCTGGGCCTACTTGTGATGGAGAACAACCAGTCATCATTCCCGATATAATAACCTTTCATAAGATGTGCTTAACATAAATTACATTTTTATTATTATTACTAAGCTACTGCTGTTATATTCATGGTACTTAAAACAATAGTCCGCAATTCTCCTATCCCTCCACGCAGAGTCCATTTACTGCACTTGCTGCCTTCGCTGCTGATTACTTCAGAGGGATGAAGAGAGCACAGGGAGGCTGCGTCCTTCGTTCAGATTAAATAATTAATTGAGTAAATAAAATCAAAGCCAGGAAGAAAGGAACCAACTGCTCCTTACAAATGTTTACTTGATTTGCCTTAATGCCCATGGGTAACAGTTGTTTATCAAAACCTGGATACTATTTATGAGACAGGAACATATTAAATGGTAGAAGAAAAGCAAACGAGCAAACAAAACACTGATCTCATTAGCCTTGGTTAATGGAAAGACCGTTTTTCAGCATCCTCTACTAACCACAAACAAAGGAAATTTGCGAGATTTTTTTAACTCATCTCCAGATTTCAGTGTTATTTGTGTGGTTTTATATGTCACGGTCCTTAGTTTGTTTTACATTATTTTTCTCTTCTCCCTGATTATCCACACCCTACGCCGTTTTCAAAAGACTTATCAGAATATTCCAGATTATATTCACTTCTGCCTCCTAGCAATTTGGATTATGCCTAAAAATGTAGTGCCTATTTATATAATATAGTGCATAGTCCTTTGTCAGACATACATGAAACTTTTATTTCTATAACCCTGATTCAAAATCCTTGATTCAGGAAAGCAGACCTAATACTTGCTTTCATATCTCCAAAATCACAGGTAACCCATGCCAGCACTGGTTATATACCTGATGCTCTATAAATGTGTCTATTGGTTGCTTTCAATCAGGCTACTATATTGCCCAATTCCAAGTATTACTATTCATATAGCATTCAGCATGAATAATATTAGCACTGTGAAGATGGTAGTGGTCATCAAGATTAAATGCAATAAAATACAATTTTGATGGTGTCCCTGGAGTTGTTCATTGTGTTGACCACATTAAGCCTTCTTTGAAAGTGTAGATGAATGATGATGGTTTTAAGGAAAATGATAAAATGGCAATTAATTTATTTTTAAAAGAAAATACAGCACCACTGCAATGATTCAAATTTTCCAGAAACTAAAAGTACATGCATTTATAAAATTAGACTCGGCTCAAAATTCACTAACTCTAGAAATATATAATATAATCTATTATTCAGAATGTTTACATAGGTCCACTATCTACTAGGCACAGTGAAGTGCTAGAGAGACAGTGATGTACAAGGTACATTCCAGTACTTGAAGCTCTCAGTCTTTTCATGTGCTAGAAAACAGACCATAAGACAATTCTGTAAATCTTATGTCAATTCATACACAGGGTATTATGGGAATTTAGAGGAGGCACGTCTAACCAAAATGTGTAGCTGATGGAAGAAAGAGTTAATAGTGAATTCTAGGAAGAAGCAGTGCCTACAAAATCCTGAAAGGAGTAAGACAGACTGAAGTTGAGAGGACTCTCATTCTAGACAGGTAGCAACATAAAGACAAAAAAGTCAGGAGATGGTATGTGTGTGCAGAAGGAACTAGATGTACTGCCTTACCCCTGTCAGAAGGGTCATTAAAAAGTCAAACACTAGAAAAACATAGATGTTGGCACAGATGCGGTTAAAAGAGAACACTTATACACTGCTGAGGGGAATGTAAATTGTTACAAACTGTATGGAAAATAGTGTGGAGATTCCTCAAAGAACTAAAAGTAGATCCAGCAATCCCACTACTGGGTATCTGCCCAAAGGAAAAGAAGTAATTATATCAAAAAGACACTTGAACTCATATGTTTACTGCTGCAAGATTCACAATCGAAAAGATATGGAATCAACCTAAGTGCCCATCAACTGATGAGTGGATAAAGAAAATGTAGTGTGTGTGTGTGTGTGTGTGTGTGTGTAAATGTAAATTATTGCTACCTCTATGGAAATACATGCACACATAGAGACACACACCACGCACACCATGAAGTACTACTCAGCAAGGGAGATAATGAAATAAAGCTTTTTGCAGCAATTTGGATGGAACTGGAGGCCATTATTTTAAGTAAAGTAACTCAGGTACAGAAAAACAGATATTGCATATTCTAACTTATAAGTGGGAGTCAAGTTATGGGTATGCATGGTCACACAGAGTGTCACAAGGGACACTGAAAATTCAGAAGAGGGAGGCTGAGAGAGGGTAAGGGATGAAAATTACCTAATGGGTACAACGTGCGCTATTTGAGTGATGAGTACACTAGACGTCCAGCACTATACAATTCATCCACATAACAATAAACCATTTCTACAGCTTAAACCTATTGAAATAAATGAAAAAAGATAAGGGAATGGAGAGCTTTAAGGAAATCGAGGTGCCGATCTAGTTTTGCCACTTCCCAACAGTATGGCCAAGCAGTTTACTTCATCTCTCTGATTCCCAAGTTCCTTGCTGTTCTTAAAAATGAGATAATAATAGTAACTCCTTCATAAAGTCACTGTGAAATGTGGGATGAAATAATGAATATCAGATGCATAGTACAATCAAGGCATATAAGAAAATGCAAGTGAATGTTAGTTCTTGTTAATACGAGTGTTATCCTGGATATTGTGATTAAAAGTCTGAAATTTGACAGCTGTCCTTAGAACTTGGAAGTTAGTAAATTATTGGTGATTTGTAGAAGACCAAATTTGTTGATGTGCTAAGAATAGGAGCCAACTTATAGTGGATTGGAGAGTGAAGGAAAAGATAGAAATGACTGTTAACAACTTTTTTCAAGAAGTCTGGATGATACAGAGAAAATGAAATTTGATGGTAACTGGAAAAAAAAAGATGTTTGATATAACCAGGATTGTTTTGGAAAACATTTGAATATGTTTATAAACAAACAGGAGCCAAAAGTGATTAGACAGGAGAGATACAGGAGACAGAGGAAGTGTTTTATTCCTAGCCCCAGAAGTTACTGGATTTAAGAAGCTAAAGGTCTCAAGGCTGTAGTATCAGAAACTATAGAAGAGGGGAAGAATGGATGTGGCTGTAATTGTGAAGACAGTGGAAAATACGGAAAAGTAAACAAAAACCACATCTGGAGATATTTTTAAAAAGTATTTTACATTACTAATTTTTATACCTTTTTATTTATCTCTTTTTAAAATGTTCTTGTATGCTTTATAAAGATACCCATAGTCATTTGCCTCTTAGCAGTACGCCAAGAGCTGTTTGCAGACCCCGCTGAATTTCTAAAACATTCTGGCTTGCACTGAGTGCAAAGTTGGCAAAGGGAGCATGGCTGAAACATATAGTGAAAGTTAGTATCATTTTTAAGAAAAATGGTAAAAATCCTGACCAGTTTATGTAGAATGACACATGGTCGGTGCTTGGTCCAGTTGAAGCTGAAGGACGTGAATAATTAGTGGCAACAATACACAAAATCATGGTGTTTGGTTGTTTGTTTTGCAACAACAGACAAAATTTCAGTTGCATCAATAGAAAAATAGAATTCTAGCACCGATCCAGGGGTGGGATTTTTCTGACTAGGTCAGAAGGAAAGGCAGGGGGACAGGGGAATGCATAATGTTGGTAAGAGTAGAATTCAAAATATTAACGATTAAGTTTAGAATAGACAACGGAAGAAGAGAAACCAGAAAGTAGTTGGTAGATTTGATAGGAAATGGAGCACTCTATGCTGAGACAAAGGAGTAGATATAGGGGCAAGAATAAGTAGGGCAACTTTGGTCAATATTTACTATCCCACTCCAGGTGCATTAGGTACCATGTCTAAAATAACAAGACTGATTGTAGACCCATTGACTACTGAAATAAAGGTAAAACCTGAAGTACAAGAGGTATCTACTTCACTTTTCATTGCAGATTTTTGTTTTCCCAAGGAGAACGCCCAGGTCCAGTGTGACATGAGGCTTCTCGAGTCCCCCTTTTATTTCCTCATGTGGGGATAGTTCTTACTTTTCAGGAAATCCAAGTTCCAGAGTGTTTATGCCTAAAACTTCTTCCACTAACATGACTTATTTATAAGCTTAAACATCAACAGTGCATCTTAGAGCTCACAACATTATACTTTAATTACAAAAAAAAAAAAAAAAAGCCCAAACTCAGTAGGAAAGACCCCTTTGGTCAAAACACTTGGACACTTGGGGAAATTTGGAACTTCTTGCTCAAAGCTATCTTAAATCCAATGAAACACTAAGGATTTCTAATTCTTTTATTGTAATAAAATAACCAAGTAGCATTTATATTTATTTCTCCAATAGTTGAACAGATTATACCTCAATCATTAATCCTCCTGTAAGAGAATAAAGTGGAATAATAAATCACCAGTACAGATATGCTGAATTTGATCAATGGTTTTCTTTTTTAATGTTGTTGGTCCTATTTATTTTTTATTTATTTTCTTCTTTTTTTTTAATTCCAGGGTATTGTGAGGGTGCAAACATTATGGTTACACTTTATGTCTTTGCCTCACCCAAGTGCGGGTTAAAAGCATGCCCTTCCCCCCTTACAGTGCTTCCCGTGTCCTTTAGTTGTGGATTTACCCCCCATCCCCCTAATCCCTAGAGAGTATTTCTGCCATGTGATCACCCTAGTGATCAATGTTTCCCTTCAGAAGGAGTAAATAATACAGCAGCACCCACTTTGCAATATTTATATACCACCACATTCTGTCCCCCAGGCATGGAGATTAAGAGGAAGCAGAACCTCTCCGCTGCAGACCTCCGGCGGGGGAGGAGAACCTGCAGCCTCGGGGCCACATGTGGCCCTCTGGATCCTGCAGTGCAGCCTTTTGACTGAATCCAAATTTCACAGAACAAATCCTTTTAATAAAAAGTTTGGATTTTGTCGCGGGTCGTACTTGGGGATCTGGAGGACCACATGTGGTCTTGAGGCTGCAGGTTCCCCACCCCGAAAGCAAGAAGTCATCATTTACAAGGCAAATAACACCTCTTCCAAGAGCAGTGTGTTATTTTCTCGGGAAAGAACTGTCTTAATCTTCAACCTCTTCCTTCTCTAAAGAAACCAGTAGCGGCTTATTGCATTGATCATTCTAATTGGCCAGAGAAAGGGAAAAGCATTTAGAAAGGAACTACTCCACACTGAGCATTTTACATAAATTTCTGACATAATCCTCAAAACACAATTGTGAAATTGTAAAATCTGTTTCCAAAGAGAAAAACTTTGGCTTAGTAGCTTAGTATAAATTCGAATGCCACACATAAATCAAGCTTGGTTTGAATGCTGATTCTTCTGCTGAATGTCTTACATCCACCTGCTCTCTGCCATACTATGAGTTTTATTAGGAAGAAATATTTGATTCAAAGTCCCTTATTCCAAAGACAAGTGAAATTCAATATCTCTAGTAAATGCTTCTTTAGGTAAAATACTTATGGCTGGTAAAATAACCAATGAATAAAAATGTTTATGGCCACGCACCCTCAAGTGAATATCAGAACCTTCAGGAATGAATATGCCTCTTAGAAGATTCGGGGATAGGGTATGTGTGTTTTATAAAGCCCCTGGAGTCTCCAGGTGATTTTTAATTGTGTTAGTGACCCCTCTCCCTCTCTAGACCACACTAGCTGAGAAATCACCTTTCAAGTGTGTTAGGTGGAGTAGTGTTAAAATGGTTGCCTTTGTTCAAGCAGGGTAGCAAGTGAAGTAATAACGAGGCTGATAAGTTGAAAAAATGAGAGATGAAGAATAGTGAGATTGTAATAGTTGAAGAGCATGAGGCTGGGAGGTCATCAAAAATGAAGTCAACAACACCACAAATATAAGCATGAGAAGATTTCCCTTATCCTTCTCAGAGCTCGGGCTCTTCACCTGTGAAAGACGGAATTGAATGAGGTAACCTCAGAGCCATTTCCCAGTGACGAGAATTTGTGGGGAATGATGCCAGACTTTTTAATGTGTTAACCAGTTAGGAAATCCTGTAGACTGATTCTCTTTGTAGGAGATCCACAATGCAGAGTCCATTCAAAAACTCATTCAATTTTACTTAGTCTCATTTTTTCCAAGTATATTTATGTTCCTCTTCTCCAGAAGAGCATCTATGAGTACCTAAATGAAGAAATTATTTTCAGAACACAGTTTAGAGAAAGCTAGTTTAGAAAATAATAATAGACACAGATAACACCAAAGAAAATATAAATACATTTTATATATTAGTAGATAAGAGTGATCAGACTGTTAGCTGGATAGTGTAAGTGACAATTTCATGATTGATGGTGGCGCCGAGTAGCAAGGCGTGGGTCAAAGTTTGAATGTCAAATGTCTAGAGCCTGTGGAAGTAGAAGTACATAAATGGGAAAAAGCAAAACATAAGAGGATAAATAGGAACTGACTGTCCAAATGAGACACAGAGAGAGAAGAGGGAATCGTGCAGAGCGTAGCGAAGTGGATGAGGTAAAGCTTGTAGGAGGACAGCTAGCGCTAGTCTCGAGCACCTGTTGCCACACGGGAATGTGGCTGCTCTTTCACCAGTCTCCCAATTTCAAAGAGAAGCTGGAAATTCTTATTTTTAAATGAAAGCTCCCAAACTTTTTTATGTTACAAAGTAATTCAAATTAAAACACTGTGCTTTCTATCACTTTGGAAGCCAACAATCCACAGATCAGAAAATACATCGTTTAAGCCATCCGTGGCATGTGGGCCACCTGTTTATGGCTACTGGCTGAGCAATCACACGAGCACGTACTGAGCACTGACCATGTGAATCATAGTGAACAAGCCAAGTGGGAGAAAAAGCAATCTTTAATGGACAGTTTATGGTGACATGATATTACTTGACATGCAGAGAGAGAAAGAGAGAGAGAGAGAGAGAGAGAGAGAGAGAGAGAGAGAGAGAGAGAGAGAGAGAGAGAGAGAAAGATTTCAACCAAGGTTAACAGAAATGTTATGGGGAAGGCTGGGCAGTAAAGTTTTCTCACAGGGGTTGCACAAAGCTCAAAGGCAGCAGTTCATAGCGAGGCTGAGAGGTGGTCCCGTGGTCATGACGTTAACTGTACAGATGGAAGAGAACCGCAATAAAGGAGACATCATAAATAAGCTTTGAACCATCCTATCTGAATGAACACGGGGAGTACCCTGGAGGAGAGTGGTCTACTAAAGAATGTGCAGCTAGTACTGATGGCATCGGGGAGGGGCTTCCACCCCTCAGTCTAGTCCTTTATTGTCAAATGTTTCTATTATATTAAAACTATGCTTTTTATCATAAACTTATTATAGATATATTTGAAAAAGTTTACCTTTTTATTGTCACCTTCTCCCAGGACCATAAAGATGATATAAGAGTGCCCTTTAAAGCTAACTGCAGGCAGGCATCACTATACCTGACAGAATATTAAAATGAGATTCATCAGGTAATTAAATTTTTCTCTCGATGCAGTCCATGTAATTCTAAGTTCCACATCAAGATATACTGAAGACTATAATAGAGCATGACATGAGAAGTCCGGTTAACTCTACTCTTTGGATTTTTATATTTTTTTACTTCCTCCGATATGTTCCTACATTGAAGAAAGGATGCACAGTAGAACAGAGATTGACGAATTCTCATCAGCAACATTCCATTGTAGATATTTTGGAAAGTGACTGCACAAGAATCACCTGAGGACCTTTTGTTAGAAACCAATTATGAAGATTAACGCCAGATATTGTGATTCAATAAGGATTAGAAGGGTTCTAGAAATGTATGTATTTATAAAACTGCATGTTTTAAATGAGGTGAAAATACATAACATGAAATTTATCATTTTAACCATTTTTAAGTTGCATTACATAGATTCACATTGTGGTGTAACCATCACTACTATTCATCTCCAAAATTTTTCCATCTTCCTCAGCTGAAACTCCATCACTACTGAACAATACCTCTCCATTCTTCTCTCCTCCCACAGACAGCCAACATTCCACTTTCTGTCTCTGTAACTTTGACTATTCTAAGTACCTCCCACAAGCGAAATCATGCAATATTTGTCCCTTTGTGATTGGCTTATTTCACGTAATATAATGTCTTCAGGTTTATCTGTGTTGTAGCATGTGTCAGAATGTATTTTATTTTTAGGGCTGAATAATATTCCTTTGCATGTATGTACATTTTGTTGATCGATTTATCTATTGATGGATATTTGGGTTGCTGCCACCTTCTGGCTATTGTGAGTAATGCTATTATGAACATTGGTGTACAAATATCTGTACAGATCCCTGCTTTCAATTCTTTTGGGTGTATACCCAGAAATGATGGGTATATGTTTAATATAGGAACAACCATATTGCACCCCTTTATATTCCTATCAGCAATTCACAAGTGTTCTAATCTCTCCACATTCTTGCTAATACTTGTTCTTTTGCTTTTCTCTTCTTTTTAAATAATGGACATCCTAATGGGTATGAAGTGGTATTTCGCTGAGTTTTTTTTTTTAATTTTTTTTTATTTCAGCATATTACATGGGTACAAATGTTTAGGTTACATATATTTCCTTTGCCCCACCTGAGTCAGAGCTTCAAGCATGTCCATCCCCCAGACAGTGTGCACCACACCCATGAGGTGGGTATATACCCATCCCTTCCTCCTCCCCCCCATCTGCCTGACACTTGATGAATGTCATTACTATATATGCACTTAAGTGTTGATAAGTTAATACCAATTTGACTATGATGAGTCATAAAGTTCATTCTCTTAAGGAGTTCACAGTCAAGTTGAAGAAATATATTCGAAACAAAAAAGAAAATGCAATGCAGAATATTATACATTGATGAAGAAGTGGTGGAATATGAGAGAAAATTAATCGATAACACCTGATAATATAGTTAGAGACATACACAAACCATCAAATTTCCTTATTAGTATAAATCCCAGAAATCATTTACACAGACCAAACATCTGATACCTGAGTCCTCACTACAATCTCTTTGATCAGAAATGGTCCAGTTTATCTTTATGACTTATGCTGAGAAGAAAAGCATGACTTTTAGAAATTGTAATTTTTTCTTTGGGAAGTTCTGATATTAAAACAAAAATTGAAAGGAGACATATATTCTCTGTGCCATTTAAGCTTTATGGAAGTGACAAGTATGAAATGTGGAAGAGAAGAAAAGAGAAATTTTATTAAATGATGGTGTTTAGATAGACATTGAATTTCTGCATTTGTTAAAACTCACTATTATTTTCTTTTTATTGATTTGACTGCAGCTAAGGAAAAATACTTCAAATCTAACATAATATCGCTTATTGGATATTATAACAGGTCATTAAAAATGTGTCTAGGAAAGTCATGTAGATATGAATATATATGAAAACCAATGTGTAGCTCTAACCCAAATGACACGTTTGAGATTTAAAAATTTTAAATCAGTGTTTCTTAAATTTTAAAGTACATGGGAATCACCTGGGATCTCATTAAAGGCAGATTCAGATGTAGTAGGTCTGAGAGAGGGCCTAAAAATTTGCCTTTCTAAGAATCTCCCAGGTGAAATAACTTACATACTAATGGTAGTAACTGATGATTATATGATTGACATCCTTTGCTTACCTCTAACAGTGTTAAAACTTATATGTTAATGCAAGTTTTAATAGTAAAGTTTTTGTTACATTTATTTTTCATCAGTGATCTACAATCATGCGTGAAATTGACATCCATTTATTAGAGCAGTTTTTATTGAGCACGGATGGTTGGGTGTGAGTGGTGTGGGTATGTGCATGTTGAGAAAGTTATACGAAGCACATAAAACGCTAAGAAAACACATGCCTGATATCAAGAAGATTTCTACCTACTGGGAGAGAAAAAAAACACTGATAATTACAATACAGTGTACCTTATTCAAAATATTTGAAAAAAACAAAACAAAACAATAAACTGAATTAGCCTGGGGAAGTTAAAAAAACGTTTTCTTGTAGGTGTCAACATTTGAAATGGGTATGTATATTAGAGAAGAAATAATAAAACTATTTCAAATATTTGGGACATCTAAAGTCCCTCTGAGGAAAAGGCTACAGGCAGTTCTTTCTGTATAGTCCAAGCTTTGACCTTGTCCATATTTGTTTAGACCAGGAGTTGGTGCCTGAGATCACCATCAACAAGCCAGATCTGAGGGAAAACAGCAAACGTTCAGGAGCCTCAACATGATGCATTTGCCGGAAAGGATCACTCCATACGGAATTGTGATAAAAGCTTTGAATGCAACGCCTTGAGAGAAGGTGACAGAAGCAGAAGGAATGATTAATTCTACATTATTTGATTCATTCTTTAATGAAATCCCATGAGACTATATTGACAGTTAATCTCAAAATATTCTAAAAGTATGTTGATGGGTATGTTGTTCAGTCTGTTATATATAGAACTTTTTATAAGAATCCCTAAAAGAAATATATGCCTGATTTTAGGATTAATTATAATTATACCTTTCCTGAGGTATTGATTGAATTGCTCTTAAATTTATGCACAGAGTCAATTACGTAACTTATTAGATTTTCCTCCTTACATTGGCTAGAAGAACCAGATTTGACAGGATAGCTATACAGAACAGACATATTTCTGAAATATTTTTAATAACCACATTCAGTACAATTTATTTTCTTCTTTCTAGCTTGTTTTTCATAATTCCTCCTAATTTACATTAATGTGGGCTTTTTTATCTGTTCAGGAGCCATGTGATATGTCTTTCTTATTGAAATGGACATACATAATTAGACAATTAATCAAGCATTCAATTATAAAATCACTGGTATGAATATGGTTATATGATTATGCTTTATACAGATGTACACACTATGACTCTTGTCATTCTTTATTGTTTCTTCAATGTTGCTTATTATTTGGCCAAACTTAAATCAGATTAGGTGGCTATCCTACATGAGAAACTTATACAGATTTGTTTACATTGTCCAATTGTTACTATTTTTAAGAGACACTGAATTTCCCTTCAGCAGGAACTGTTTCATTTTTGTAGCAATTGTCTCTGTTCAAGACAATTAGAAGTGATGGGGGCTTTATTAGCTAATTAGCAAGGCGTGAGGAACGCTGCTCTACCAGCTTAATTAAATTCATTTTAAAATACACAATATGAACTATAGCAGGCTGTTAATGATAAACATATCTTGTCCATTTGGTTCTATTTTTCTCTCTTAAATTTTTTAAACATGTGAGCTGCTAGCTTTCCTTAAAAGAAGGTGAAACAGCTGCTGAGATATTACCTCAGACATCCAAAAGATATTGAATTCCTTCAAATTTCCAGTTTTCTAAATTGTTATTATGAAATTTGCTTTTAAAGATAACTTTTTGTATTTTTGTCATTTTCCAAGCCAAAATTTTTGCCTAAAATGATGAATAATGCAGAAAATGGGATGACCTTTTGTTTAACCTCCTTATTTGAAAAAAACAGGTAAATCAATTAATTACATGAATTACAAAGTACTTCTATAATTCTTAGTGACCTGAACTAAGTATAAATGTTTCCTATCCTATGATTAATTAATTAAATTTAACATAAAGAGGCCTCTTAATTTGTATATTATTTTTATTGCTTTTCTTTTCATTTCTGTCTCTTATAATTAATATTTCTTATGTACCTACCCTGACATCTTGATTTGCCTTGATTATGCTGAAATATACATAACTTATTTTAGCCAAAAAATAGTTATGAGTGAAATACAATGGCCATGCTCTTCTGTATACAGTTATGATAAACTTGAAGAAGACTGCAAGAGGAGATAAAAGAGGAGTGAACAGAGAAGAAAGGATAGGTATCTCAGCTATGGGCTGGAAATTTATTATTGGTATTGTGCTAAATCAGTTTATAGCCAAATAGTAATAAAAGATCACTCAGGCTACTATGTGTATAATGGTTTGGGGGTTGTCAGAAACAGCGGGCTGTCCACCATTAGCCATTCTCAGAAATAGCGGGCTGTCCACCAATTAGCCATTCTACCTTTTTCTCCATGAATATAACCCTGATTTGCTCCAATATAAATGTGGCTAATGGAAAACAAAACACCCCAGTCTGCCTTGCCAATGAAGGTGGTCATATAAGTACTGGTCGGTGAGCTATACAGATTGGGTTTGAGTATGGCTTCCAGAAAAAAATCCTGTAAAGGGGAGAGGCTAGGATGTTTTCCTTGCCTTTTTCCTTTCATTTGCTTAGAATTCAGATGTGATGGCTAGACACACAGCAGCTGTTTTGTGCCCAAATATATCTGTTCATTGCTACATCCCAGCCTCTAGAACAGTGCCTAATATTGGGCTTAAAGATTTGTCAAGTGAATGAATGACTTGATTAATCAATCAATTGATGAATGAAGCAGAAAGATATCTCTTTCTCAGTAGCTGCCTTGTCTTTATTTCTGTTTGAGATTTCTTTTGTTAAGTTTGAAAATTGGGATTTTTAAGGCCAAGCTCTGAAATGGTCAGCTACACTTATTTTTTTTCTTTTTTTTTTTTATTTCAGCATAATACGGGGGTATAAATGTTTAGGTTACATATATTGCCCTTGCCCCACCCGAATCAGAGCTTCAAGCATGTCCATCCCCCAGACGGTGAGCACCACACCCATTAGATGTGTATATACCCATCCCCTCCTCCTCCCTCCCATCTGCCCAATACCCGATGAATGTTATTCCTATACGTGCACTTAGGTGTCGATCGGTTAAAACCAAAGGCAGAAGAAGGAGAATCCAAAGACGCGGAACTCCTAAAATCGTGGTGTGTGCGAAGCAGGAAAAACAGAAGCTAAAATGTTTGGCAGGATGATAGCATGATGAAATCCTGTCTCCCCCTCCACTGACCACATTACCCTAAAGAAGACTTTTGTTTTATGAATTGGGTGTATTGACATTGAGGGAGGAAATGTGAAAAGCCATCAAAAGTGGACTGTACAGGACAGCAATGGCAGCCTATTTTCCCTGTTACTTTCACCTGATTGCAGCCAAATGCAAGTGACATACAAGAGTCCTTTAATCAGCTAGGAAAACCCATGGCCGCAGTATACTGGAGGGGGTGTTGGTCGGCTCTACTGCCATTTTCACTAACCAAATATTAAAGCCACTGATTCTGCCCTTTAGGGTCCTACTGTTTTCCTTTTTTAAATCTCTCACTTCAATTTTTTTCCAGTGTATGTCCTTGATTTCTACAGCCCTGAGATAATCCTGTTGTACTGTCTTCATTACTGACACTGCCTCCTTTCCATGTTCAAAAGTGCCTCGCAGTGGTTATATGGGGTTAAAATTGAAATTTTATATATTTATCAATCAAAGTATTGATTTTTATCCCTATTTCCTTTTGCAATAAGAAAAAAATGCTAAAGTCTCTAAATTTACTTTTATGTTCATTAATTCACCAACTTGCTTCATTTTCATCCAACTCAGTCATTAGAAATGCAAAAGGAATCAAACAAAATATAAACAAGCAGTATTTTCAAAAATGGTGATGGAAATGGTCCACTGTAGCACTTTTGGAAAAATATAATAAATAAGAATAAGTAAATTTAAAAAAAAGATAAAATCAAAAGGACACAATAAATCTAAAGGGCATATATCAGAATTATTAACAGATTGCAGATTTTTAAAAGCATCCTCTTTGCCTAAGAAAGGATGACATTGATGTGTTCTCTGATTGTAAAAGATACAAATATGCTCCTATTATTAGTGCCATTTGCCAAATAAATTTGTAATATTCTATTTCACATGATTAGTGTTAATATTAATTCTTCCAGCAAGAGTTAACTTCCAGATGATGATGATGAAGGAATAACCATATTAAAATTATGTGAGCCACCCTGAAACAGTAGCAGACAGTGGGAGATGATGTGGTCAGAAGACACGTTAGACACAACATAGGTCTCATGCTTCTGCTACACAGGAAGCTCTGTTTAGGGCCACTCTGGACTTCCGTTATTTGTTTTAGTGTTTTCCTTTTCTGATTCTGTTATAGAAAGAATAAAAATGCTTTTCATATCCTTGGCACCCACTAGGAATTGCCATAATTAACAGCACAGAAATTTTATTTCTTCTCAGTAATTTGACTTAGCATAAATCCCCTTTAGTAAAACCATTTATCTATGGCCTGGTGAGACATGATTATGACTGACTTAAAAAACAGTTTTGGTTAGTAATGCAGCACTGTAAATTTAGCAGGATTAATCTATTCTATTGTTCTGTACATCAAAATAAACGGGGGCTGGGGCAAGACCACAGAATGAGAAGGCTTTCCCACTTTCCACTGCTTTCATCATTGTTACCAGAAGTGAAATATGGAGATTTATAAATTATTTATCAATGCTAAAAGGTTTTGCCAGGTTTAGACAAGATGTATTAAAGGTTTACCAAAAAAAGTTTAATTTTGTAAAGGTTTAATGAAAGATTGAGAATAGAAATTTGATCACTTGTGAATGATTTTGATAATCGCACCGACCCCATAGTGTTGTTATGAGTACTTACCGCATTAAAATTTGTAAAGCCCTTGGAAAAGGGTGTCACACAAAGGATTTATTAAGGCCTAAAAAATAAATAAAAAGAAGTCTTTGCTGAGTGAACAGCAAAAAAAAAAAAAAAAAAAAAAAAAAAAAAAAAAAAAAAAAAAAAAAAAAAAAAAAAAAAAAAAAAAGAAGTAAAGAGTGGTTAAAAACAAGCCATAAAATAAATTCCTTCTTCTCTGTTATTCTGGACATGGACACTTTCATCTCTCAATACTTAGAGAGGAGGATGGACTTTCTGAAAATCTAATTGACAGAGTGGAGATCTGTTCCCTTGTTTCTCTGATACTTCATTTATAACAGTCATCTTCTTTTTTGCTGAAGTCCTTCATCATTAGGACCATTTCAGCTTTGACATGATTAACTCATTAATTCAATAGATGTGCCAATATCATTGTTCCTTGTCCTCTGGAATCCAACATAAGTCACCTTACTTTAAGAAAGGACTATTAGGACTTCATGTCAGGACTTTCTATCACTTGGATGTTCTTCATCTTTGAAACTGCAACGTCCCAATCCCACTTTCTGGCTACCGGCATCTATTTTGTTACATCCCCTATGGCTATACTCCAAACGCACCAGTTATATTATTTAATGAAGTTCAATTACCATTTTCCTTGACTCTTCTATATTCTATTCCTTCAAAAGCCTTGTCTATGTTTCCCCACTCCATCTAGATCCACCAGCCAATTATTTCAAATAATTCCTATTGCTTACTTAGCATAATTCGGTTGATAGAGAGCACTGAATATGAAATAAGACATGCATAGGTTAAAAATCCTGTTTCTGCCCTTTGGAACATGTGACTTTCTCCAAGGCACTATGATTTCTCAATTTTAGTTTCTTCTTTTGTGAAATAGAAAAAATATCTACTTCTCAAAATTTTTTGATGATTAAATGAGGTAGTATTCTTTCTTT